>JAYJLX010043970.1:0-13414 GCA_036873525.1 Chalinula nematifera
GTGGGGGGTGGGGGGGGGGGGGGGGAGCAAGCCTTTTTTTGAGTTCACTTAATATACATTATGTGTATACCTTTTGAGCTGTGCTTTTCGTAAACATTTTTCTCCTCCTAAGTGGTATACTCTTGTGAAGTTGAATAAACAAGTTGATATTTTTGCATCTTTTGGGATATAATTAGTATGAGTTACGGGGGAATCAGCGGGATGCTGGCTGCCGTTGGGAATCACTCCATATATATGCACAGTAACATTACCATTATAATTACATAACATACTACATATACAATGTACATGTAATAAAACGATTTACATGTACATGTATGATACATACATTGTACAATATAATTATTTTTGTGTTCCTTATGCTAGTCCAATGCCTACTGTGTCCTGTAAGTGTTTAAACTATTCTTTGAAGTCTCCTTCTCTTCCGTTTGATTGATCCATCCATTGATCCTCCGCACACACATTTCTGTAATGTGTTTCGTACGTAGTCTACCTCATTGCTGTTGTCTCAATGTGTTAATTCTTGCCATTCCAGATTGTTCTCATAAGTAGTTTGATTCCTTTTATTATGTATGATATTCGTATTGCTATGCGGGTTCATTCCTTGGAATAGTTGAATTCATTTCATGTGTTTGATACAGTCTGGTTAACTGCAATAGCCATGAGTGTCATAATCTAGCCTCACACCATTGAACACAGCAGCATTGTTATGACGAAATATACGTGTGCGAGTCACTAGCATTTGCTACATGTACTAAATTGCACAGTGTACATACACCTTCAACCTTAAACACCCCATTGTGTACCAGCTGATGTGTAATTTGATACATTTTAAAATAGCCAACGAGGCATGTACTTTAGCCCTTAGGTAATTCTCTAGTGATTTTTTGCAATTTTTTTTTTTTTTATTTTTATTTTTATTTTTTATAATCAATTATTCACAGTGGGTCCACAGTACCAGTATTTGTATGTACATTTGTGAATTGTTACACCACAACTTGCTTTTATTATTTGCCCAATTGACCACTGATAACAATAGTACAGCTACTGTACACATACTGTAGTATGTATGCTAGCTAATATTGTGAGTATTATTATAATAATTTAATCTCATCTGGTGTGTGAGAGCACTAGAATGGCTTGCCTTTGACCACCATGTTCTGTTCCTTGTTCTCTCAGAGCCTCCTTTCATGTCCATTGGTGACAAGTGGTTTAAGTAAGTAAACTAGCCTTGTCTGCTATGCAATATGTACATGTGTGTTTGATAGTTGTTATTATTATTACTATTGTGTGCTGAATGGGTTTCCAGTTTGTTTGGTTTGGTCTTGTGAAAATTTTCTTCACCAATTTCTCTCTACTCCCATCTGTTTTTGGGTACCTTAGTTTACTTAAGAAACATTTTATCTGAGTATTCTCAGAAAACTTGTAGATTAAAGGCTAGATTATTATTCAATATACTTCACAGCATGTACAATTATGTACATGTGCATTAGCTCAATTAACACAAGCATGGACAAGTTTAAGAATATATTTCCCTATATACAATTAATGTATGTCCTAAGAGAGAGAGAGATACATGTATGTTTTCCTACCATACCCTAGTTTGCACTAAAAGGCTGTGGCCAGTCTAATTCACTATGTATAGGAGTTCCCTCACCACTACAGAGTATATGGATATACAGCAACGTAATGGCTTTATATATCCCTTACCCTAACGTATGAACATTATACCCTGTGTTTATCCAATTATTACTGGACCACACTCTCATGATGTACATACACGTACATGTACATGTGTACTGTATTTACATGTAATATGTATGCATACACTGTACATTGATTAAAGATATTGATTTAATGTAAAAGGCTTAATTACCCTGATAGACAGCCTACCTCCTCTAATGGTGATTGTTGTCGTAAGGGTTCGTGCACCAATATAACCTGACGTGGATTGGGTCATTAATGTATGCAAACCTATATGCTTCATTAGCACAACTGACCTCTACAGCACCATCTACATGTACATATATATACATACATGCACACACACACGTCGCTTGTTATCGGCCCCTTTGTAAACTTTATCAATTACGAACTGTAAATATGTATGTATGTCTGTGTGTGTGTGTTGTGTGTGTAATATGGTGGATCTGTGTATTGTTTATTCTAACTGTGTATTGTACCTAATATGTATTCCTTATTATACCCCCTCCTGCCAACAGTGTCTATACCTCTCCCATGCATGGAGTGTGTGTATGTGTGTCAACAATGGGTCTATTTTAGTATGTTTTCCATTTGGTTTAATGTCATCAGTGTATGTACATGTATGTACTATTTACAGTAGGTTCTCCATAGGTCTGGCTATGTGCCCTCATTTACCAGCCAATTTAGAGTCTTTGCTGTGTCTGGAAAAATCAGTGTGGGGGTTGTGGTTACCATGACTATATGATAATTTCACAATAGAATGTGATGATGTGTATTATTGATATATTTTTTGAAATTAAAACATAAAATATTTTTATTCTTCCTTGTGGTATAGTTTTAACTGGTTTTAACTGGTTTTTAACTGATTTTCAAGGAATTGGTAGGCCATTGTCCCACGCTTCCATGTAGCAGTTGGCCAAATGACTACTTTAATTGCCTTTGTTCCTTGTTGGTCTTGGGAAAATACATGTTAGCATTTTAGGAGTGCTTCCTTTTATTTCAGTGCACAACAGTAGTGATTAGCAATCTCTATGTACTGTACATGTAGTACATGTATGTACATGTGTACTTATAGCATACTACATGTACATTGTATACAATGTACTGTATGTATGTACTGCACATGCTGTGTACGTACTTGTACATGCATTTACTGGATGAAATTTTACTCCATGTGTATGCATGCCATGCCTGTTTTCAACTTTGCGTATCTCTGTGTAAATGCTGTGTTATTGTTCTTGTTATGTACAGTATATATTGTACAGTAATCACTTTCTATTGCCTGTCTCTTTGTGTTTTGTTGATACTTCTGTTTTTGTATGGTTTTATTATATTATATCACAGCACGATAATTATACTGTTGATTTATGTTGCTCGTTAAATATGGCTGTTAAGTTATTCAGAAATTGGAATTATATTTGTCCGGAATTGTTCGACAATAACATAATTAATTTGTGGAGAAACATTATGAATTATAGGTTCCTTTGTTGGTAGCCTTTCAAGTAGAGACATGTTTCTGTTGTATCAGTTGATGACCTTCCCCCCTCCCCCCACCTGTTTTGTCCCTCCCTATCTCCCATATTGCTGTGTACATGTATGTGTACATGTACATGTACGTATACAGGTGTTTCCGGCACCTTTAAATGATGTTAAGTGTTGATGAATAATATAGTATCGGATGTATTATAATTGATACTAACCTTTGTCATGGCAACTATTTAGTGCTTGTAAATAAAGTGAGTGTCACCAAGGCAACTTAGTTTTTGTGTTAATTGACTGTTTTTTTTTTTTTTCAAAGAAGTCCTGTTTTCAATGCTTTGTACAAAGCGGGGTCGTGAAGTGTTGATGATGTGTACAAGGTGTGTATCTATATTTTGCCTCATCCAATAGGCAGTGAAAAGGGCTGAAACAATAGTTTTATGCATTAACAATGGTTTTATGCATCAACACAAAGGAGGCTTCTAACTAGCCATAACATCCTACGCTTTTAGCTACTGCACTGTCAGAAACGGCACTAGAAATGAAACAGGTTGCTTTAAAATGTGTGCGGACAATTTTGAAAGGCTTTGAAGTGATTCTACATTGATCGACAGTCATCCTTTGATATATGCCCATAGTGCCTATATAGTTGTATCATTATCATAATGCATATTCCAGTTAAACCGTTTAATGAGGTGCTTTAATGCTTGGTAACAAACTCTCCTTGTTTTGTTTATGGCCTTTAGCTTTCATTAATACTTTTTAGTGATAACCAATTGAAGTCTTCTTTCCTCAATGCTGTAATCACCTCAAATGCTTTGTTTTGCCATTTCCTTTTTATCCTTATTTTGATGTACAGTGGTGGTATTGTATTCTATCAACTATATAATAGTATACATGTATATATTAACTGCTGTATAGCACAAAGGTTGATTGGCTTACTTGCACATGTTTAGTACTCTTATCAAATGTGAAAGTTTATCTTTCAGTATAGCAAGCTTGGCCCATACATACACTCCTACTATTATATTATTGCACAAACGTAAGGCAGGTGTACTACAGTACTGTACATGTACAGTACATGCTAACCTTGCACATAGATGCATGACATGTTCAGCTATCATTTAGCTGTCCCAACCTTCCTGTATGAATATGCTTAATCCATTGTCTAAAGCCCTACCTACCTACCATCACATGGTATAGCTAAGCAAGCCAATAGGTTAGAGCTTGAGGAGATGAGGGGTGAGATTGGTGTCAGTTGTAGTCGCAGTTCATTATAGACCCACCTGTTTTTTTTTGTACAGGTACATGGTGCATGTACAGTACACAATATATCGTACATTGTACATGTACATGTATAATGTACATATACATGTACAGTATATATGTAAATGTACTAGGTGTATGGTATGTGTTGTTCTGATGGTCTATGATTTACATTAGTACCTTATTATTTATGATGCTGTGTCAATAGTTGTTAGTTCGTGAGGGTTGGTTCACAGTTGTCTTTAACATTATATAGTAAGTACATGTACATGTACGCTGTATAGCTGTGCCCAATACATATGTGTATATTGCTGTAGTTTCATGCAAATCGTGTCTGTACTTTGTTAGTTACATGTATGGCACGCACTCCTCATGTGACTCCATTGATTTCATGATTTCGCCCTTATTTTTGTTAATATTTTTTTTTTTTCCTCTTGAGGACTACTTCGTTAAATACTACATATTGCACTGTAGGTTACTTTTAATCAAGTGTAAATTGTACACAGTAATTGCCACCTTTTTGTACATATGTTTTAAGTGCCCTGGGTGTAAAAAACTAAAAATTCAAATTCAGTTGCAAGAGATAGATTAAAATTATTATTATTTTTTTTTTTTTGTAAATAAAAATTAAGCTCTCTAAATTAAAAACCCCAATCCTAGCTTTGTCATAATATACTATTATATACTTGTGAAAGTCCAGCCCAAGGGGCGTGAGATGGGGGGTGTATTAGGTAAAGTGTACCCCCTTACATGGTAAATTGTGTGAATTGAGTACACTTAATCCACTTATGATCTCAAGTTTACTCAAGTTAATGCAGTATACATTAATAATTACAATACTTCAACTATAAAGTTAATATGCATGTACAAGTACTTGTATGGTAATGCATGTACTGTACATGTATGTATATGTATGTACTGTAGTATGTTATATATACACGTACATGTACTTAGATTAGGTGATGATATAGGGTAGAATACAGGGCTATGTGTATGTATATACACAGCCTTTAGATCCCATGTTACATGCATGTACAAGTACATTTTTTTAAGCATTCATGGCTTCAGTGCATGCTATAAAGGCCACCTGTCTTGTTTTATGGTGAAGTTAGTGTATTTCCTTGTTTGATTATCAACCAGCCTTGGGATTTATTTACAGGTAGTGGTGATAGAGGTTTAGAGTTAAAGAACCCAGAGGTAATGGCTTGGTAGAGCTTCTTTCAAATAGCACTGTATGTGACAACACCTGGTCCTATGCTACCCTTTGATAGACTTCAGACAACCACTTGTTTCTACATGTGCACCAATCCTACTACTTTCAATTTCATACTATCACAAAAATAATTATCTGTATAATCATTATGAAAGAGTACAATACAATATTAGTACATGTAGTTCCAGTGATTCTATGCTTACTAATTTACTTTCTGTTTGTACACTGACTACAGCTAGCACACATTGTTAGCTTGGATCATCCGTTTTGCCTTCATCAGGCTGTCCAAGTAATCTCTTGTACTCAAAACAAACAAGTTTCATGAACCATTACTAGAACCTACATATACAGTGCTATGTATATGAATTTACATAACATTACATGCATACAATAATGCATGCCGGATGTTTCAATTGGACCTACCCTAACTAACCATGCAGTCTCTCTATGCACACAATTCTTACTAATCCAAGTAGCGTACAATAGGTACAAGGTGTATTTGTTATTGCATACATCCCGCCACTCCTGTAGTACATTGTTACGTATATGTAGTAGTATACTATAGTATGATATTATTGGGTTTACTTTCACATTGATTTACTGTGTTTCCTTTCCACTCATTGCGGTCAAGGTGTTACGGCCAATTTTACTAGTTTTGTGTTTTCGTTAAGAATTTTTTTACCAAAAATGATGCAAATACAAGTGCATCTCTTTGAAAATGTTTTGATTGATTGTTTATGTATGCAAATGTAATGCCCTTTGGTCCCTCATCTATCCGGATAAAGGAATATCCCCTTTAGCTGTAGCTATAACTTATTATGAGCATCAGAACCAGTTAGATTACTGTAGTTTCCTAATAGCTAATCGGGTGCAATATTTTCAGTTCATTTTGCTCTTTCTGATTACCATTTAATGAGAAAAAAAAATCACCCCGAATTCTGTGCTTCCATTTGTATAATTATAATACGTTACCGATAGTTAATGTACATACATGTACATGTACATGTACGTAAATATATGTACAGTACAGTACACACGTATACATGTATACTAACTATATGTATGTACAAATTGTATGTATTTCTTTTTAACATGTGTGTAAAATGTCCTGCATTAAGTCACTGTAAGGAACTCAGTGCAGTGTCTTATTATAATGCTTATTTCTGAGTGTCCTGGTTACAGGGATTCTATAGTCTATTCTCACCCCCCCCCCCCCCCCACCCACCATCAGTATTACTGATGCTAACAGCAATTGTGTGGGCATATGGTTCATTCAACAATAACATGTCAGTGTACATGTAGCTAGTACATGTACCCTGTGTATTAATGGTGGGTGGGTGGTTAGTCTGATATACACATACACATATGTAACAGCTAGTGCAGCTGCTACTGTCAATGAATAAACTCTATACCTCCATATCATTGCCTTGTCACTACTACACATGTGTATATCACCTTAACTTGTTATCTGGTATTGATTGCCTTGTAAATGACTTTAATGTGATGTCACACAGATTTGTTATAGTAACTGTGAGGGTTAAACATGCATATACTATGCAAACACTATACTGTACTATATCAGTGTATTCAATAGCTGACATTATCAGCAGGCTATCACTGGAGCCAAGAGACTGAGTGACCTCTACTTTATTATATAGTATTGTACTTCATGTGATACATGTACTGATTTCAACTGTTTAGCCTTACCAATGTCTTTATAAGTCACGAAATCACTGTCAACACTTTAATTGGTACTGTGAATTGTACTGTACTTGTTGTATTGGTACAAGGTCTACATGTACATGTACATAGTTATGTACATACATACATTACACTATTAGTTTACTGGTGAACTACATGTACATGTACACTGTAGATGAAAGAATGTCAATGTTGTTAAACTTGTGAATTGGCGAGACTAAAGTTGGTTACCCAAATTTCAATGAAATGTACAGTTTAGTTTCAGTCATTAATCGCATGCCTTCGCAATACCAGCAATTGCATGTGCATGTTGTACATGTACATATCTAGCTTTGTAATTAAGTAAGCTATACAGCTTATAATATACAGGTATGTGCTGTGTACTACATTTTTTTTGTGACTATACACTACAACATACTGTATGCATGTATAATGTATTATGTACGTCTGTATGTACGTGTATTCATGCCCTGAGTGCTATCTGCATATATAAAAGTGTACTTGCATAAATTACCATATATGGAAGTTGAGGTGCCCTTCACCAAGGCTACCGTCACAATTAGGTGGGCAATCCGACAGGGTAACAAACACGAGTGAAAAGGAGCAAATTATAGAGTACGTTGTTAGGGTACTGAGGACACAATGAACAGTATACCAGACAATACAATCAACAAGGGCTAGTATACTATTGTACTGTATATACTGCATACATGTATGTTATGTATAGTATGTCTGTGTTATGTTGTGTATCGGGTTCCATTGGAATATATTACAATTAACTTTGTGTACTGAATCTGTCTGTAACTCGAAGATGGATTATATTTCACAATCAAACTGTATTTTTTTGTTTTTTTTTTCTTTTCAAAATTGATAAACCATACTGTTCACTCCTTTTTTTTTGTATAATGGGTGAAAGAAGAAAACACATTACATACATGTATAGTCACATACTGTGTTTTGTTGGCTGTAATTTAGGGTAGTGTACTGGTAATGGCAATATTTTTATCCTAATGCATTTGCTGTTAACATTTTAACTGGTTCAAAGCTTCAGAAATGCCTTTATCAATACATGTAAATAGACCTTTCCTAAAAAATTGTGCTTTCTACAATTTTTTTCACCTTTATTTCCCCCATACTTGCTGCATTATGCACTGAAAATTACTGTCATGCACATGTATGTATGCGCCTTCCTTCCCAGTATTTCTTATATAATTAGCCATTATTATTGTCAAGCAGTCACTGTACATGCATTTTGCTTTTTATATGTATGTATACCTTCCTTTTACATTGAATGCTCTTCGTTGATTTCTCGGAACTGCCGCATTGCCTTTCCTGATTCGTATTCTAATTTGTACACTGCAAAGTGTAAACATTTTGGGGAATCGATAACATCAATTACAACACTGTCAGCCAGTGAAGATCAGTTAAATATGCATACTGTATTAGATACAGTACTATGGACAATGCAGCCTGGTTAGTGTGTGTTGAACACTATATGTACATGCATGCATGATAACTGCTGTACAGTAATTTCAATTAGTATGTACAGTACATAACAGTTCGTGTAACAGTACTTAATATAATATTATATACTTTATACTGCATAGTACATACACTATATCATGTACTTACTTGTATGTTAATTAGGTATAATTATAATATTGTGTATGTACACACTATGTACATGTATACATGTACATGTATACATACATTTAATGTACGTTATAATGATGCATATTGCAAAAGCTGTTTACTGTAGTCGAGTGTTTTTGTATGTAAATTCATGTTATGGATTTTTGTTTATTTTAGTGAAATTATGGACACAGTGGTTTCGAGTGGGGACACCTTTCAAAATGTGTCCATGTTATTCAAACGTGTGTATTGTTTCGAATTTTCGAATTGTTCAGTGATTTTTTTTTTTTGGGAAAAGTGTTGATCATCTCCTTAAGGCCAAGACAAATTTCACAATGGAATAATGATAACAATAGTGTTTATATGTACATATATACATGTCCCTTAGCTACTATAACCTTGCCATCCCACTTACGGCACTATGGGGAGTATACCCTATTCCTATAGGTGTTTGTGGTTAGTTGCTATAGCAGTCATCGCTGTGATTATAGGTGTTGGCCCTTTTCTTTAGTAACACGTGTGCCTCATTTTGGGTCCCTAATGACCTGAAACTGTGCAACATTGCATAACTATATATACTTGTATATGTGTGTATATTATACTATCTTCATCGTATTACATGATATAAACTTTTTGTATTGATCAACTCAGTACATGTATACTGTTGTACTGGTGTGAACTGGTTTGTGTATGTGTGTGAGTAAAGGGTGGATTGCGGCTAGTGCACTATATATACTATTACACTGTATGTACTGTATTACACAGTACAGTATGTGTACTTTATGTGTGTATTTATAGTGTATAGTATTACGTTGAGTATACTATACAGCTATCGTTTTCGGTTGTGGGAGGACAATTATATCCCATGCCCATTTCAATACATGTACATACTGGGCGCTATGTTTACAGTGGACCCTTTCTTTCTTCATGTTCTGCCTCATTTGTTTCCAGTAGTCAGTTTTTATAACTAACACCTTGTCTTGTAACCCCATTCCTTGTATTAGTACAGTACTCTATATATGCTCATGCATGAGCTTTTAGTTGTGTTGACACTGTGGTTAAGCTGTATTGTAAACTTATCTTTTTTTGATTCGACCAATATTTTTGTTAAACCAATGGTTATACTCTGTTGCGGTCGAATCCAGCTAATTGAGTGAATGTAAACAGAGAGTGAGTATAATAGTGTCAATAAAGTGCCCTTGCTTGGCCCCTATTCATTTGTTTGTATTGACTTTAACCATTTATTGTATTTTGATCATGAACCTGTTTCACTTTATAACCTATAATTGCATGTGATTCACCATTGGATCCTACACTACATGTTGTGTAATAGGTATACGAGTTTGCACTTTTGATTGCCAATGATTTGTCATGATCAAGTTCCCCTCTCTGTCTTTATTCTACAAAGATTAATCTACTTGAAAAGGGCACAGTTTAGGTTTTTTTTTTTTGGTTGTAAGTTAATTCTCACTTTTATCTCATACCGAAGGGATGTTTCCACCATATGTGCAATAATATACATGTACATGTACATGTACAGTGAGTGAATTTAGGGTCTCTTAGTTTACAGTGGATGTTATCATTACCTTACACTTTAAAGTTGTGTTATTATTACAAAATAATAAATAATTACATTGCTGATTATGATATCTTTTTGGCCGTGATTGTTTGTTAATTTCTCAGGTGCAAAGATGAAGTAATTGCCAGATCTGAATGGATGCCGATTTTTGCAATGTACACTTGAACTCATGTTCCTTTTAAGTAGATTATGTTATGTTTGCGTATCTTTTTTTTTGTAATTTAAAAGAAACACTTCTTGATTATAATTATTTGAAATGCACGATCTCCAAGGGCAGGCAAAATGTAAATATTACACACTTATCGTGTCAATATTACACGCTCATTGTGTATCATGTACGTCGTTGAATGGCACTTTCTCATAATATTATATTCCATTACAATTAACCTAATTAAAGGTCATACATATACCCCTGTTGCTATGGATACAGCTGTTTGCTAATGATGATCTCTTATAATTAATTGTCATTTAAATCGCTTTTCTTGTTCATAATGATATAATGTATTACTATTACTTGTTAGTTAATTATAAAACGATCTATCAGTAAAATAGTATATAATAATGTATACATGTAATTAATGTACATACATACATACACATATGCACATGCATGCAGTTGTATAATTAAGATGCAAATTAATTTTCCCTTTTTTTTAATATTATCGTTAAAATGATCAAATAGTGAAGTATAACATAGCTTTAGTATAGTAGCAGTCAAGAGTTCCTTTCCCATTGTAACAGTGTTTCATATTGATCATGCACATATGAACATGCTGTAGTTTCCTTTTGGTTTCCCCTTCTTCTTATAATGTAGCAATAGTTCTTGAGCTCATCCTAAACCAGCATACCATATGAAACCTTAAGCTTGGCACACTAGCAAGCATATGTATACACATTATGTACATATACCAATGTATACCAATACTGAACATACATGTGTACTATACAATATAACTGTATTATGTATGTATCAGTAATAGTTATAGTGTATGTGGTTAGCACTTGAGGTGATTGTGTGTTTGTACAAACACAAAATATGATGTCAAAATGTGCATGGCATGTGGTGGTCGATCGAATCACCTGTATGCATGAGTGTACTATAATCGTAGTGTTGATGGAATATAGTAGTACTATTATTATTTATTAAACCTTGCCAATTACTGTGGATAGTTCGTTCCGTTTTAGCTTTATGTCATTTGTTGATGTCACGCTGGGCGGCTTCCTGTTTGGAAGACCTTCATCGTACATTATAAGTACTGTATGTACTAGAGCGGAAAAAAAATCTATTTTCTAAATATTTAGAGTAAAAAAAAATGTATATGCCCTTTTAAGGAATAATTTCTGGTACCCAAAGGTTATCATGTACTATAGAGAACTATATATACACGAGATCAACCGTGACATGCACTCCTTCGTACAGATGTACTTTATGCAGCTGATGTGCATGGAATTTGCATACATGTACGTAACGTAGCTGATCCTTATGTAAGATGTGACAATTCTATAGCTATGACAATTGGCTTTATTAATTATTGTAATGATTTATTAGTGACCATAAAAAGTATGTACAACATTGACATTATTTAGATTTACCTTTATTTAGTGTTAGGGAAATTATTAATAATTATTGTAGTTTGTGTTACTTGTTACGGATCGCTAGTTATTCGATCACACACATAATATTTAATGTGATTCCCCATTCATACCCTCCCTCCCTCTTGTGCTATATCAACTCTCCCTAGCGATATTATATAGATTAAACTGAGCACTAGACCACCCGGTATAATATTACCAACCATACATTAGGATAAATTTTGTATTAATAATACAACCTTCAAACCTAAAATTGATAAATCATATGATCATAATGTCCGCAGTATCAATTAGTATTATTGTGGGAAAGACATGCTACCTGCAATTTATTATCATTATTATAATACAGCTTATTAATTGCAGCCATTATTAATTCAAATATGTAACACTATATCTCAGAGTTCAGTTAAAATGATCTCATATATAGTTATAATGTAACAGTTCAATTCAAGTCAATCGATTTGTTTGATTAGAAACATGATTGTGAACTAATTGTGATCTTGGCCGATTAATAATTATTTTATACTATGTGTTTTTAATGCTGTAGATGATGTGTTTTAATCCAGTATGTATTTTTAATATAGCATAATATCGTATGATATAAGTGTTATGTTTATAGGTACGTATAATAGTTGTGTAACACAGTCATCGTGTCTTGACCCAGTAGATAGGTAGGAGTAAGTTGACACACTACATCATCACCCTCGTAACACCACCGGCAGGAGTTGTTTATTGTATCGTACATTGTTTTTATCAATAACAGTTATTATTTATTTCAAAAGCTGTTTTTAGTGTAATTAATTGTTTGTTTGGTTTGATGTTGATGGATATGACAGGTACATGTACACATATATAGTATATAGGGTGGTTACCGGAGATGGGTTGCTATACTTAAGTGATATAGCGGTCGGTTTACTCGAACCTTCTTGTGTTGCCTTTTACAGGCCTATTCTCTTTCATATTGTTTGTTTCCAGAGGGTTCTCCAGTGCTATAGTGTTTACTGACTCCCTCACACTGTCACGGCTGTCGTTTTTCCACCGATGATGTGTTTTGTTGCCGTATCTTTTGCTGCCAGATCCTTATTATTTCCTTTTGTCTTTTTTTTTTTGTTGTTTTTTTTTCTTTTTGTTTTGTTTTATTTTTTTTCCGGTTTAAAAGCTATTTTGTTATACATTCAAGTCATTGTGGTTTAAAGTTTATGAATTGGTTGTATTGAAGAAGTCAACTAAGACAGGAAAACTCTAAA
>JAYJLX010043981.1:0-13408 GCA_036873525.1 Chalinula nematifera
ATAATGGAACATTGTTGAGACATGAGAAAGAATACCTCATCATTGGCACTACCAGAAATCAAGCTATCAGTAATATTCAAAAATATCTGTATAAAATAGCTTTTCATTAAAATAATACCCATCATAGTACTATTGATTGCTATACCTCAGTGAAGAGTTGTCTTGATCCATTATCACTTGTTTCAAGGACAGTATTAAGAGCAGTACTAAAAAAGAACACTGATTGTACCAAAGGGAATTTAGGCAATATCTCTTGTAGTGCAATAAGACCATCAACTGGTGATTCTATGATCTGTATTAAATACAATCACATTAATTAATTTGACTGATTTAATTAGTTATATTAGGAAGTAATATACTTTATACAACGCCATCTTGAGTATTGAAGATGATAAACAAGTAACATTGCTCCATTCACCATTACTACTACATAATCTACTTGCTGTTAGTACAAAATAGGTAATACATAAAAATGGTAAGCGCATTAATTTTATTTACTTTCAACAGTTCCATTGAAACATTCTTTAACTTCCCTGGATAGTGTTACATTAGTACCAGCTTTAGTCTGAGGCCATACACCATCAGCTACACACATTGGATCAGTGAGAGGGGTTGATAGAGGTATCATCACACTGACAGATGATGGGGACGGGGGTACACTGGACGATGGAGAAAATATTCGATGATGTGCCAAACCAGAATTATGTGATGCCACAATATTGGAACATGAACTTTGGACATGAAAGTTAGGGTTGTTAGCTGAGGTGACGTATTCAATAATATCTGATTCAAATTGTACTAGTCCACTATCCTCATTAGTATTATTATTATAGGGCCAAACCCATGTCATGTTGCTATACTGATATGGTTGTTGTTGATAACAAATGTCCACACCGCTCTGATAGTTTATTGGATCATTCATGTTTGTACTGGTGATAGTGACATTAGATACACTCCAACAACAGTTGGTAGTTTCAGTAAGTAACACACTTGACCATCTAAATCCAAAGATGCGACATCCTCCATTTACTGTAAGGCATTTTTCGCGTTGAGGTATTTGTAGTTGAAGTGTTGTTGGTGGAAGTGTGATCAGTGATAATGATGAATCGCTGTAGTCTACAATAAAAGAGATAAATGATTTATTAAAGTCTGTTCACGTTGAGTTGAGACACATACCTGTTTTGTTCTGGACTACAGACATCGAAAGCACATTGTCACACATTTTTGCATCATCGTTGATCACTCATTGTTTGTTACTCACGTATGTGACGTTGATACAAAATGCGTGACAATGCATTCGGTTTCCTGTAGAAATCATGCAGGTCAAAACGAAACAGGTGTGAATGGTCAGGTATAGTACCCTTTATGAACAGGCATGCATGGCTTCACCAGATAGAAAAAGTTGAAATAATAATTAGACTATTAACATTTACTCACAAGAGAGTGTTTCAGTTCCTGCTATAGCCGCCTAGAAAACTCAGGATTGAAAAGATCCGGCTCAATTGAATTGTAAAATGACACTAGTATTGTCAAATTAACGATCCTGATTGTGTAGGAGGACAACTTTAATACACTCCAATTAAACGAAATCTTACTACAGTATAAACATAACACATGTAACAAGGCCACAACAAATATAACCAATAATGACAGTAGAGGTGACTACTGGTAAACCAGCAATTAACAGCAGTAGACTCCACATACCAAAACTTTAACAGTGACTGCATCTTTTAGAAGAAAAAAACTTGCTGTTTTATGCTTGATGAATGATGAACATAAACCGGATATCTTATTAAGTGGGTGTGACACAAATCAATCTAGACTAGTCATAGGTAGGTAGGTATCTCAGTAAGCACGAGGGTAAGGCGGTAAACATGACCCTGCTGAAGTGCTGATGTGCTGAAGAGGACCGAGCAAAGAGGATCTACCGTGATCTACCTCGACCTACGTTGAAGATATGTCGACAGTAGCTGTGATTCAGCAGCTGGATGTCGCTATGGCTAAGTAAGGCTATTAATTAAACCTCACTACTAATATCCGCTTTGTGTGTACTTTAGTGTGAACTGTGTTAGTCTCTTGGTTAGCCTATTGGGTTGATGTGTAAGACAAATTCGTTTGACTTCATCTTATCAACAGTTATATCCACCAACTGGTACCGCCCATGATGTCATACAGTGGAACGTGGTGAGACCCAACCCATACTTAATTATAATTAAATAGCTAAAGGGTAGGTAAAGGTAGTCTGGTTGGCCACACCATAATGAGAGTTTGATCTAAAGCTAGCATGGAGGCCACACCCTATTCTGCACGCAGATCAATGAGTGGTTTGTAAGGGCTTATGGTCATATTCTTGCACTGTTAGGAATTTTTGCTCATGAATCATCCAACAATGTTGGCGTGGCAACTCACTAATGGCTTACGGTTGTAGCTATATATTGTAACACTATCATGCATCCATTTAAAGCATGAAGACAACTAGATGACAATCCAAGCAATATAAGATAGACATATCTTGCTTACTGATTGAGATTATCATTTAGGGGCAGAGAAAGAGGGAGTGGTTTGTAATTCTGCTGAATCAGCAAGAACATGGCCAATAGACCTCACTACTAGACCCAGCACCCTCATTCCACCAAACCGCTCATCCTTTGCATAGAAGAGGGTGTGGTCTCCAGGCTAGTCAAAAGCTATTATTTCATTACATACATAATTATGCACATGCACTTTTTCTTTAGCAATGACACATGACAAAGAGCCTATGATTGCTTGACGTCGGCTCAAAGTCACATGAATTGTATCTGATTGGCCTGTAATTTTTTCAAGTGCTATTTTGGCTTTAGAACAGACCCTACCACTTTATGTAAAGGGTGTGGTCAACTGTAGAGGCTGGTTTACAATATAACGCCAATAATGATGAAGGAATTGTAGTTCTAGATTTAATTCCCAGCCATAAACCAGTTTATTCCAATGTAAACATTCAGCTAAAAGATTGTATTCGCCCATTGCACAATTATTGTTATGTGTCTTATTACCATGGGTCTGCTAGGATGAATTATTAGCAAAAATTAATACACCATGAAAATTACAACAAATATATACCATGTACTTGTAAGCAGTATGTCAAAATTTCCCCTATACTGTATCATTTAAGGCCAGATTCACACAACCTTTTTCATACTAAAGTACGTTCATGTTGAGTTGATAATTTGCTTATTAGTACTCATTGGCAGTTATTGCACAACAATTAACCCGAGTGTGGGCGGAGGGTTATAGTAGTCAGTTTGTGTGCCTGTCTGTCTGTGTGTTACCACATAATTTTTGTGGATACTTGATGGTAGAACTTCAGTGACACTCCATTGAAGGCGTTTGATGTTCATACTTATCACAATTTAAAGGATTTTTGGAAAGATGGCCAAGGTTAAGACAAAGATCTTTGAGTATTTTCATCGATAGTTTTGCTAGTCGCCATTTTTTTCAGACCGCGCTGCTTGAGCACATGTTGCAAAATTGTTAGTCATGCCTACTTGCAGTTTTTCATCATGGCCTCTGATGGCTTGTACTCTGCTTGATTGTGCTTGAATGGCATCTATGCTGGCCTTGGGAAAGCCCTATAGAATTTCCAACACTTACTGTAAAGGCTTTAATCTTCTGCTAGGCTATATTTTCAAGGTGTTGTTAATATGAAAATGCTAGAGTCTTAGTCTTGTAAACCAGCCCCTCCCCTATTGGTTGAACTGACAGACGGGGAGGGTTTGGCACAATGCTGTACATCAACTTGTTCTACAGAATCGTATCCTTACAATATACTGAAACGTCATCATCCACGTGATCCCCGTCATGGCGTCTTTACACTGTTTAGTTTGTGTTGCAGTCAGAAGAGTTGCAGAAACTGCGAGTAGTAATGGAAGAGAAATAAGACCGGTAAATCGGTTTTCTGGAGGATGGATCGGGCGAATTATTTGCTACTCAGTTAAGGCATCCATCTTTTTTGGTGACGTTTATGACGTGTACGAATTATTCCTTGCACCTTGAACAAACTTGTGTACAGTATTGTGATAGATCCTTCCCGTCCGTTAGTTCAGCCAATAGGGGAGGGGCTGGTTTACAAGACTACTAGAGTCTGTCTCTGTAATGAAACTGATGGTCTGCTCTACAAGTTTACACATGCTTGCAAGTTATTACTTAGTTCAGTTGGTTGTTTAAGTGTGAAGAATCTTTAGTTCTAAAAGAACCTATATATACATGTAGTGTATGTTGTGTTTTGCTGTAAAGTGTGTGGTGTACTTGTGTAATGATATGTACGTGTGCTGGATGCGCAGACTAGGATCTACTGGTGTGTAAGAAACTATATTGTCAAATCATATCCGCATTGGATCAAATGTATATACATGCATAACCACGAGGGTTCAGCACTTTAGTGCTTTCATTACTATATAGACCTTCTGTGTGTTAAATAAAAACTATGAATATCATTAATTTTACAATACGGTATCTGCCCACGCACCGCCATTTTGTGGGGCAAAAATGTACAAGACAAGTGCAGAAAAGTCAAAAATGCTTGCTTTTCTCCAAAAAATTTTATGTTTTTGATTTTCATGAGTTGCCCATGCTATTACCTACTCTTGAAGGATTCCTCTGCTAGGTTTCTGGGATTTGCAGGGTTAGTTATAAGCTGTAAATAATTGATAAACAATGTTTTGTGACTCTTTCCATACAAACTTGCCCTACAAAATGGCGGCGGCCGTCTAGCACGAGTTAATGATATTCATTGCTATTCTAAAATTTTTCTAAAATTTCTCTAATGAATCTACTTAGCACACAGAAGGTCTATAGGACTGCGTTGTATTGAAATGCTGCTATATTATGAAAAACTCATGAGGGCAGCAAACTTACTTCATCAATCGTACTAAGTACCTTTGACTGCAGATATTGAGGTCATGCGGATAAGAGGCTATAGCGGTATTAAAGGAAAATACTACTTTTATATAGCGATTAAATGCTGGCTACATAGTACTGATATATGCATGTACTTATGGTTTCAATATGTACTTGATGTCATGATATCTGTTGATTGTGCAGTCTGTCATATGGCATCTGCATGCGCAGCAGTGTCAAATTACGTACAACCATGCCAGATATGTACAACTGGTGCTTACAGGAAGGGTTTGTTTGATGATGTGGTTATCTGAACTCGAATCAGTACTACAATCAGAATCAGGATGATCAAACCGCCACGTTTTACACTGTTTTCAGTTCTTGGCTTGCTGCATTGTGAGACATAAAACATTAATCAACAGTGCATGATTGATAATCAGACAGCTGCACTCAGCACAACACTCTCATGTGTGAGCAGCCTATAGGCTGACTACAGTGCATACTGAGTATGCATATGATTTAACGTCAATTTAGTATACCGTCTCACAAATGTATACTATTAACTCACCATAAGTTTAATGAAATACGATTTATTTGGCTCAACTTCATATATCCCATCATCATCTGGAAAAATGTAGATTCGATCACCATGCATCCTGCTCAGCAGTAATCAAGTAAGGTGGTACCGGCTCTTCACACAATATCACAATCCATTGAATTATGGGTAGATCTGGTCATCCTATTCTGAATCCTCAGCTAGCAGTGTGGCCCAGACGTGACGGTTAATGATACTGTGCAGGAAACGGCTAGATATATCTATTTATCATTCATAATTATAGTATAAGAATTGAGTATATGATCTATGATTAAGTCACACCTTGAAACTATCGACACACAGAGATAAGAGCAAACTGAGATAAAGTGAGGTCTAGTTTAAAAACTTGCAGAAGGATGGCACTGTAATTATTGCTAGCTCAATGCTGCCATATTAATCGATCTACTTGACTATTAATTAACTTATGAGTCAAGTGCATGTCTAGATGACTCATCTCTGTGGATACTTAAATGGTAGAAGTTCATTGACACTCCATTGAAGCCGTTTGATGTTGATAATTCCATGATTTAAAGGATTCTTGAAAAAAAATGGCTGAGATTTAAACGGACATCTTTGATAATTCCGATTGCAAAGTTTTTGTTGAATGGACGCCATATTTTTTTTGGCCGCGCCCATTGAGCACAACGTAAGCATTGTAAAATTTGTAGGGACCCCGGAATAAAATGCTAGTCTTCCTATAATTTCTCATACATCTGCATGCTGGAACTCAGTGCCTCAGTGAGACAATAGAGACAATCATATTTCTATTGGCTTCCAAGGCTTTGGAACTCTTTGCCTCCATCCCACATAGGCCAAGTAATCAGTCGATCATGGACGTTGTATATATTTCATATCACTTAAAAATCACACTTTATCTCTTCATTTGATTGCAATAACACTTCCACTTTTCCATTATTTATGTCCATGTGACACACTGTTATATAATTAACATTCCAGTTAGATCGAATCTAAGCCCCATCATTTCACCATCCATATGTCTCAATTCATGTAATTCATTATTGTATACCTTATGTTATTTTATCATTATGTAAATTGTAATCAATCCACCAGGGCAACGGTTCAGAAACTCATTGCGGTCATTTTCAGTTTAAAATCATCTCTATTTCCATGTAAATATAATGATGCTTTTGTTGCTGTAAATGAATTATCAAAATGTATCAATCATCAATTATGTAAGTCTGCTCTACAAGTTTATTACTCTACATACTCGTAAGTTTTTACTTGGTTCAATTGGTTGTTGAAATGTTAAGAATTTTGACAGAAGTATAGAATCTCTATGTATGAGGCCTCGGTATAGGCTTTGTGATGATTGTGTAAATGCCTTGGTACACGTATGTTTGTAAGTGCCAAACTGTAAGAATCTTGTGTTTTATTATTGCTATAGTGTGGACTTGCTGGTGTGAAAGAAGCTTATTGTGTTGTCCGATTATGGTTTGTGAAGTGTATATATGCATGATGACCGCGAGGATTCAGTGCTTTCATTTATTGTAGTATAGAGGTGTGTAGGCAGTGTATAGCCATAATTAATGAATCTTAAATGAATATCTAATGAGCAAATCTCATAAATCATTAACGTGACGTTCAAAGTTAAACTTGTTCAACTTAAGCCTAGTTTTCATTTTACGTAAATTTACCATATTTACGCAAACGCAACTCATGAGATCAAACCAGACTTGATCTTACATTATGTGTTGCTTATGACGTAACCTTGGAATTACATATATTGAAAACCAAGCTTTATACGTACTGTTCCCATGTATTCGTTACGTATATGCTAAGTATAATTATGTTATATTTATAGTGCAAATTGGCCTTTTAGCTGGTAATGATGCTAGCCCAATGGTGTGTGGGGGGCTCTAACCTTTTGACGTTTGTTGTACATTGGAGTTGACCAGTATATACAGTGAAACCTCTGATAATAAAAACTCCCTTTAAATGAAAATCTCAGTATAATGAAAAGATTTTGAGGTCCCTGCAGTGAAACAATGTTTAAACAACTCCTTTTTAAAGAAAACCTCTGAGTAATGAAGTGATTTATTGGCCTCAAAAGTTTCAATTATTCAAAGGTTCCACTGTACATGATGATGTGCACACTCACTCATAATTGTGCTGACACTTCAAGAAAGGGACTTAGTATAATAAACCTCTCAACATTCAACACTCATCAGTGCCCGAAATAGACTTGTCCAATAGATTTTGACCTCCCAAAAGAGGGCAACCTCTCAATAAAAGATAAAGCACTTCAGTCGTTTACATAGGGTCCCAAAAGGGCCTTTATTCGTAGGTTCCACTGTATGTGTGTACGCTGTTCTAATTGTGTGTTTGTAGTAGAGTTGTAGTTTTATGCATATAATCTACTGTATGTACATGTTCATGATTTCTGAAGTGCCAATTCTGCCCATAGTATGCCATTCAATGCTTTTTGTCTCTTGTTTAGCCTGAAGACAACGCCATTGTTTGCCACATAAAAGACGAGCAGTTTAGCAAAGGGAAGCCCTGGTATTATGAGCTAAAGGTCATGTTCAAGAGTCAAGAATTCTTTACTCATTTATGATTGAGGGCAGAAACCAGCACGTGAGCTCCTATACTTACATATAGTACTGTGTATTAAAACAGCTATAATGTGGGATAGTTTCCGCCCCCACTCATGAATAAGAATTCAAGAATTCTTGACTTTAGAACATGACGTTCAGCTTATGAAACCAGGCCCTTGCTCTGCTAAACTGTTCCTTTTTCGTGTGATAGACAAGATTGTGGTCTCCAGACTAGTCACCTATTCTCTGCATCCTTATTTACAACTGTGTTACATATTCAGCTCATTTGTAAACTAATCCCCTATACATGTATAAATGCAACAAAGAATGATGGCAGCTGCTGTATATTTACAGACAGATAGTGCTACTAATGTATAGAGCCTTGAAATAAAGATACAAACATTACACTTGTTTAACAGTGATCTCTCTAATATCCACTGCCAATAGGTTCCTACATGTAATTATTTTGTCCTTTCCTGCACATGAGTTGCTCATTAAATTTACAATTAAAAAAAATTATTATAGGGTACATGTACAATGTACATGTGCATATTCCACTCGTTCATATTTTTTTGTGTAATAAACATTTTAATATGCTGTGCTACGCCTCCTTATTATAATATAATGTTGTTTGTAATCTCGTCCATCCTCTACTGGTAAATTTTCACATTCTTGCTGTACGTGATTTCACGTGTTTACTTATCAAACGCTCCTGTTTCTCATCATATGTATACACTCTACTAAAGGGAGTTATTAATCTCCGCCCATTCTTCCTCCCACTGGAACTCATTATTATACCAGCCACTCTCACACTATTCATGCTCCTATACATGTATGTACATGTATTTATAACCTACTTTGTACATGTATAGTTATCTGTGTATTGCCCACATTTGTTTCTTATGCTTGGCAACCATTCAGTATTGCCACACCCCTTTTAATTTTCTGTCTTAATTACTTTTTTTCTCCTTTTTTCTCTAGCATCTATGCATCTTGCTGGTTAGTGTGACCTCTATATCATACATGTATGTACTGGCTGTACTCAATCTATGTGCTTGATGAACACTTAGACTTTATAATGAATCTCCCATCCGAATTGCCAATCAAAATATTTCATTTATTGGGTAGAGACAAGGATTTAGATTGGCCAAGTGTTGTCCTACTGATTATGGTTTCCCTCCAACTGCGTCTGCGATACACATCGAGTATCAACCACATGATGAAGAGGTCAGTGGTAGTCTAAGCGTATGAGCAGTTATATACGATGGTTGCAAGCAATATTGGCTGAAAAATTGTCTAGCTTATAATACACATTACTTTGCACTTTAAGGCTGGTTCACAATAAAATATCTACCGCTGTTCCATTATGGCTGGAATTCATTGTTATAGAGTAAACTGTCAATAAACGGACGCACCCATATTCGGACGCCAATATCTCAGAAGCTGCAGCTCTGCAATAAACTTGCAATCTACCAGCAGTTAGGTCAATGTTAGTAGAGTTCAGATATCCACTATCATAATAAAACTCAAATGCACAGTGGAGAACGAATCGTTTAAGTCGCCGTCCGAAAGACTCATAATGTCGGACAAGCGTCTGCTATTCTCGGACATCGTGTTTTTCTCCATGATACTGTACTGAAATAAAATTTTAATCACATCTTCTGAAAGCTCTATGCCTTTTGGACTTACTTCTAAAATCTTGTATAGTATAAGTTTGCATAGGTCAGTCTGTACGTTGATGTTCGACCATAATTTTTCAGTTAACTACAGAGAAGTACAGAACCTTGCGGGAGGTCGCCCAAGGGATGCCACTCTCTCCGTACTTCTCTATAGTTAACTGAAAAATTATGGCCGAACATCGACGTACAGACTGACCTACGCAAAGCTAGCCAGTACTGAGTGGTATTGATGGGAGACTATACAAGATTTTAGAAGTAAGTCCAAAAGGCATAGAGCTTTCAGAAGATGTGATTAAAATTTTATTTCAGTGGAGTATCATGGAGAAAAACACGGTGTCCGAGAATAGCAGACACTTGTCCGACATTATGAGTCTTTCGGACGGCGACTTAAACGATTCGTTCTCCACTGTGCATTTGAGTTTTACTATGATAGTGGATATCTGAACTCTACTAACATTGACCTAACTGCTGGTAGGTTGCAAGTTTATTGCAGAGCTGCAGCTTCTAAAAGTATTTATTTTATTTGGTAGAAGCTGGTTTAATACCTTGGTACGGTTTCTACGGCATTTATTAACCTTGCAACTTCATCTGTAGTAGTAGTTATAGGTATGCTATATCCATACACATATCGTGTGTAATTGAGTTGCTTACAACGAGCTACCTGGAATAGACACTGTATTTTTAGGCAATGTTAGTAAGTGTAGTTTTTATTTTAGACTTATTTACACAGTTTTCATGTACTGAGACCAATCTCAATACAGTAGTTGTGTAGTCTGTGAAGTTTATTGAAGTTCATCACTCAAACATAACTGCTCCTTGTTGGCTAATAGAATTTTACTCAAAATGCTAAAATTCAAAATGTTGAAATTTAGTTTTATTCAGCTGTCTCCTTTCCACTTTTACTGACATGTATTTTTTTTTATTATTGCCAATAAATGGATACTCCTGAATTAATAGCCAATTACTCATTCATTGGTACAGGTGATGCACCTAGTGACCAGGTTACAATGTGCCAAGAACCGTACTCGGCAACACTGTTGGATGAAATGTGTATCTATCAGACTATAGGTCATTTTTGTATTAGGCAAGTATACATGTGTACAATACATAATACACTAAATTATAGTTTTTTTACTTTACACTATATAAAGTTTATATAGTGTAAAGTAATAATTGGTGTTTTGTTTCAGTTTTCATTAAACGCCATTCATAATGTACATGCAGGTTGGCATGCTCAGCAGTCTTTATAGCCCCCTAATTAAAACTTTGTTTCTACCCCTATGGTCACGCCCCTTTTTATTATATGTGCATTGTGCAAACAAAAACAATAATGGCAATCAAACTGGAAAAGAATTCAATACTTAGGAGAATAAACACCTGGCCTGGTGGACCTTTGTAAATATAAATACTGACCCAGGGGTGTTTAATCAGTGAAATATTCAATGGTATACAAAATCCTAAATATTCAGCATGCTATAACTAGCATAGATATGGGTCACATGCAGTGAATAGCCATCTCAATATGTTACTGTCTGAATCATTTTACCTTTGCTACTTTCTCTCTTTCTCTCTCTCTGTGTTATCAAGGAGGTCAGAACTGCATGCTGTTTTACAAGTTCCAAAACCATTGGAGGTTTAAAAATAAGGAGCAGCTGAGCATACTAAGTACTATAATAGGGAGCCTCAGCCTGGTTTCTAGTTCTACCACTTATCATGGATTCCAACCCAGTGTAATCAGACATTGTGCTTTAGCTATTACTGGTGAAGGTATATACAGGTAGACATATGAATATGTACATGTATGTATGTTGGTCACCTATACTATATGTACGTAGTGTTCATACAGTAATTGGTTAACCCGTGGTTTAGTCAAAAATGTTGGATCCCCCCTTTTTTCATGCTAAATAATGTCTATTTTAATATTAGCTTAAAATTTGTACATCCCGGCGAGGAAAAAGGTGTTACTTTCTGGAGAGAACACTGTACATACAGTATTTAGAATTAATACAATAGTACAACAATACCATCATTCATTTATTAACTAAGCATTGGGCAGAGTGTTATACTGTTTATGTGTCTATGTGATACCATGAAGTGTCTGTGGGTAATTAATGGTAGAACTTCATTGAAGGCACTTGGTGTCGATATTTTAAGGGACTTTGAAAATATGGCAGTGATTCAAGGGAAGGTCTTTGATAGTTTTGTTAGATGCCATATTTTTAAAAACTGTGCTCCTTAAACACATCGTGCAGTTGTAAAACAGTCATGCCTAGTTATTAGTACTGTTTTTATCATGCCCTCTAAAAACTTTATGCCTTGTAGTTAGACTCTATGTGATGTTGTGGATGAGAATGTTATGGTCATTCTGTTGTACTGCTAAACATGCAGTGCTAAGAATATTTTTTTTGAACAGTTATAAACTGTTCAATAATAGTAGTGATATTATGAGGCATGTATTTCACTTCCTGATGCAGCATGTTATCCATTTACGTATGTCACTGCTCCTTTTATCTACCATGCAACTTGCGGCGGCTAGCTTGTGTACCTGGTGAGTATTAAGGGTGTGTTCATAGTGAAATCAGATGTATGAACAAAATTTGGAAATATTTAATTAATTTTATTGATTTTATTATATAACAAAATTTTAGAGAAATTACAGTAATTAGTTTTTGCTAGTGCAATTTATAGATTTTATTGTTTATTGAATTTATCGATTCAAGCAATTTTCTAGGTGCAATTAAGGTGAACATAAGCATTAAAAGTCTCGGAAAAACAAAAGCAATGAGATTTTAATTTATAAGCAATACCCTATTTATATATAATGTTGTATACTATAGTATATATTTCTAGCTCTGTTATGTTTTATTTTATTTTTCTCTTCATTGCAGGACTGAATTCAGTGACGTTACCATTATGGTTATATAATCCATGACTCTGGATTATTGCGAACTCACTAATTCAAAAAGAGGTGATCAACAAAATTACTCATTTATTTTTTTTTTTAATACAAGTGCTTTCATTATCAAATTACATGCATGTTGGGTAGTTAAAGGCAACTGGAATATTGGAAGGATTTGTATTCGTCTGCTTAAGATGGTGGTATTTAAAGTTATTAATTTTATTTCTTGACACATACAGTACTATACATAATTAATACATTTCATTCTTTATGCAATATACATGTGTGTAGATTTCTCTTGCATGCTCCTCAGGTGTTAAGTGCACTCCACGAAGTACTAGTATGATCTCTTTCAATTCCCACGGTCTTCAAACAATTCCTTGATTATATGAACCATCAGTGCAAGGACTTTTATTTGACATGCTAGTAACGCCAGAATCAATGAGGAGAGGAACAAACCAATAAAACACTAGATTAAAAGTGGGTGTGGTTTCCTTGTAGTTGTATTTATTGACCCTTTTCATTTCAGGTTAAAGATAAATGAAGCTACCAGTCTGGGTGAAGCCATGATTGAACTAATGGAACACCAGCCCTTTGATGCCGATTATTGTTATGGGATCATTTAATAATGGTAAAGCTGGATTTATATATAGCACAAGTATTGTAATATGACAGTATCATTATAGTACGTCAGTGTATACTGACATCATTGTTCTGTATTATTATTGAGTTTTGTTTTGTTTCGTAGTTATCAAAGAGATCATTGGTCTTTATGAACAATGTTTTAGAGTATGCAAGATAAAGG
>JAYJLX010044024.1:0-35381 GCA_036873525.1 Chalinula nematifera
ACCCCCCGGTATGTGTAGGTATAGAAATAGGTATATACTAGTAGATAGGTATACATAGGTATATATAGGTATAGAAAGTTATTAGGTATAGGTATACACCCCCCGGTATGTGTAGGTATAGAAATAGGTATAGGTGTATAAATAGGTATAGAAATCGGTGTAGATATGGTAGTAGGTATATACATCAAATAGATAAAAAGTCCAGTAGTAGATAGGTTCGAGTGTGGAATGGTATTTATACATGTGCCTACATGTACTTAATCATACTTAGTTGTACTTGCATGTATTGGTTTAATTGTAATTAATTGTACTTATATGTATAGTTTTACTCAGTTGTACGTACGTGTACTTAGTTGTACTTACATGTACTTAGTTGTACTAAATGTATTTTAAGGCTGATTCACACTACAAATGTAACATAAAAGTAACATAATGATTGATGTAACATAAAAGTAACATTGACATAACGATTGCGAATACACGGAAAGAGTACTAACGTGATGTTCAAAGTTAAACTTGATTCAACCTTGACGTTGCGTGAATGGTTCGTACTCTTCCCTGAGTATTTGCTTACTTATATAGTGTGAATCAGCTTTTACATGTACTCACGTGTCGTATTTTCCCATGAGCCTTTTTTTTTATTATTATTTATTTATTTATTTTTTTATTTATTTATTTTTCATTTATTTTGTCACGTGTGCGGTGCGCCCTGGGTGAAATCCAAGTCATACCTCCTCGTGGTACCCAGGGGTAACAACCACTAGCTGTGGTTGGCTGACATGACTGGTCGGTATAGTTTCTAATCAAGAAAGTATACTGTTAAAATAATTGTATTACGTGGAAGTTATATTCCAATCTTTATTAAACACAGCGTATCTTCACATACGAGTATAGCAAACCATTAAGAATAAAGCTTCTTTCAAATACAATGTTTCAGCCCAAAGGCCTTCTTCATCAGCTGTAGTAGTTTACAAAATAGAAAGATGGTAAAGAAGTCTGGAATTACTTCCCTTTGAAATGCAACCATTACATGCATGCAGTAAAATCTTCTCATACAACATAATTATTAACAAGCCGTGAATAGTAAAAAATTTCTCTAGAATAAAATGTCTCAACCTAGCTAATCATTTTTATCAGCAGTAACAAAAAGAAAAACAAACAGGTGTTAAAAAGTCCTTCAGGCATATGTTTTCTAATTGTTCATTTTTTTCCCCAATTACACAGCACTTATTCACCATAATTATTAATGGATTTATTATTTATCATTGGCTATAGTGGTGCTATATACTACGGCTGGTTTGCTTTTTATTTTCGTAAAAATAATCCAACATCTGGTGACAAGTAGCTGCTACCCACATTATATACTTTAACCATTGAAGACAGCACCAGCCCTCGTCAGTACAGCTATATAGTATATAGCCAGTACCACTTTGTATGGACGTTTGATAAACTTGCAGTCCGCGTGCATGACCCACATGATTGCTTAACCGTCAGTGTTCCTCATTGCAAGTATATTAAAACTTGACCTCATTCAAGCTTTTAAACATAATAATTTCACACCCTTAATTCTCAATGTTACACTGGCTCTGTAAGTCACTAGTCTTTTCCTGCTCATGTCTTAATAGTCGTCTTGTCAGATCGCAAAAAAAAGGTCAGTTGTGAACTGATCAGTTGTGATACTAGCTTATAGGAGGTTGATCAGTTGCACAGAATTTGGCAAAGGCTGTAAAACATGTGTGCATGCTTTGCCATACACACACGATATGTGTTTTATAATAAACCACATTAACACCCAATTAAGACCGGCAGCTATATAATCAAGCATATTGAAATTAGTACTCATTTAGCATGAACAGCTAGCCAATGTATATAAGTATACCGTGGCAAATCTCAATGTTGAGGTAGTTCATACATACATAAATAAGACTGATGAAAACGAATACACACATCAGTACATGTACTGTGCTATGTATATAAGGAGTGGTACTAGTACATATCCATAAGGAGCTAGGGGCATAGACTATAAACATAAGGGGAATTAATCAAGTGTACTACATATAGACTACCCACATAAGATTGGAATTATCATAATTGCAAAACTTGAAGGATGGGATTATCAACAGGAACTGTTGGCATGCTGGATATGATTCCAGTTATGCAGTCTATATCTAATGGGATACATGAGAACACACACAGGTGATGCTGCACTGTTCATGCACATTGTGGATATTGTCCTTCGGTAATTTACATTACAAACTGAATGCTTTCTCCTGTATCATAGATCTAAATACCTTTGTTAGCCCCACCCCGAGCCGCCACCCACGTCACCATCCTTACAGCACACGGTACACAAATCCATAGATTCAGTGTCTTAATTTCTTTGTGCTTTTTTATTAATTTCTTTGTGCTTTTTTATTGGTTTGTATGTAACAACTAATATTATATGTTTTGATTGTTATTTTTTAATTTTAGAATATAGTAAGAATCTAACTGTCTGTTAGAGGTTTTTCCATATTTTTGTTATTATTTTTTTGACAAAGAAACTGCAAAGAGAAACAAGAAAATGTATACAAGGCTTCACACCATTACTAAATACATTCAAACTCAAGCTACTTCTATGGACTTCGCTACTGTGCAAAATTCCATTTCGTTCCAGCTAGTACTTTTCCAATATGGCGAACAACGTATATACGACCTACCATACAACTTAAAATGTTGATCATTAACATATGGTCATCAAGTGTGTTTATGTGTATTTGACAATAAAGGAGGAATATAGGTGGTGATGGTAGAATGTGGAAAGCAACTACAAAATCTGCAAGAGGCTTGGCATTGTAAAATAAAGGGTTATCACTTAAACTAGATACATGCAATATAATCAGACATACTTGCCATGCATATGGGTAAAGCCATATGCACTAATAATTAAGAAAACTTGAATGAATTACGATATTGTGAAGGGAGGCATAATATTTTGATAATGCTGTTATAATTTGCCATGCAGTTGTGGGAATAAATCTACAGACTTACATCTACGTACGTCATGTCAGACTATAGATAGAACGAATATATACTCAAATAGCTGTTCTATTTGATTTAGCATGTACTTTATGTGTTACATCTGATATAGTGAAGCACTTATGACTCGGCTACATCTGGATGCTGATGACTAAAATGCTATTATAAAAATTTCGCATATCTGCATGAATTAACCACAACGTTAAATTTGTTTAGCAAAATATGTATTGTTCATGGTCTGCTCTACAAGTTTACTTTGTGCTTGTAAATTAGTTGGTTGTTTAAATGCGAAGAATTCTTATACTCAGTTTAAAAAATTTTATGGTGTATGTTGTGTTATACTGTGAAGTGCATGCATGTGTATGTGTGTGCTGGACTGTACAGACTCAGTAAGATCTACTGGTGTGTAAGAAACTGCCGGTGTGATGCTAAATCACATTTGTATTGGATCAAATGTATATACATGCATGAGGGTTCAGCACTTTAGTGCTTTCATTAATTTATGGTTATTTTGCGAAAATTATTTCAAATAGCTATAATTCAATAATATTCAGTTCATTAGTACTTCCATTTGGACTAGTCGAGAGTTTATATCACTTGTTAATTGGTACGGTATCATGCCAGCAAATGTTATTAAGGTTCTTGCCATTGTTCGGAGTCTTGTACGATGCTAGATAAAAATAATTAGTGAATAAAAGAACAGCTACAATAATAGAACTTACTTCCTCTATACCACCATCTTCACTTGCTACCTTGGGCCCACCTGGTCCGCTAAAATAGAATAATCACAAATTTAAATAATAATCATATTAAACAAAAGACAGCTTTCTAAGTTTGAGGGCAACTCTCATTGAAAATTACTATAATTATAATCAATCATATATGCACATGTACCCTGTCAATTTAGTAAACTTGAAACTTAATTCAAATGCCAAATAGAACACACCGAACACCAATTTTATTTCCAGTTACTAATCGAAGTTATTATGCACACAAGTGCTACGTACCTTGATTGCTTGTAATCACTGTATAGTATATTCATTACGGCTATCAGGATGTCAGGATAGCACTGCCGTATCTGCCATGATTAATTATATAATTATACATAATAGAGACGATTTGTAGGTTTTATTTAGTAAACTAACCAAATCATTTTGATTACGAAATCCTAAAACTTTCTCTTCCACCGTTTCTCCAGCTTGTAATGGCAGCAACTTCAGCTGAGTTATAATCTAAACACATAAATAAACACAATCATTGACCAGCCATGGACTATGAATAACCCAACTACCAGTATGTTATTGTTTACTAATGGATGAAAATACATTGTACAAGTAGATTTCTGGATATTAAGTGAGACACTTACACATGTATGTCAATAAACATGCATTAATAAACATTTATTAAAAATATGAGCCTATAATTAAAACTTAATATTGAACTGAAGGGTGTGGTCTAAGCTGAGAATGACACAGAAGTACATACTTAACAAAAAAAAAACCAGGCACTTTACAAAGAACAGTACTTAATATCCTGTTAGTACAGTTTACATAATCCCAATTTATATTACACATAACAACTGATCTTGTGTTGTGTGTGATGTAAACTTATGAGTCGGCATTGGAAACCTACATGTTCATATACATGTGCACGTGTAGCTTAAAGTGATTTATACCATATTAAATGGATAAACATGTAGCAAAGGCACTGACAGTGTTGCAAATTATAGACATGTATAATGATGGGCATTACTTTCAAACTGACTACTGGTGAAACCATGAATGATATAAAGTATGTACATTATAGTCTATATCAGAAGGATGGTTGGTACTGGATACACAATGAAGAAAACTAATACTTCAGTATGTGTGCTAGTGTAGGAAGTAGATAGAAAGAACACTATACACATAAGACATTTCATGTCATCAGTACACAATGAAAACTTCATTGGTTTAGTACTATTATACTTTGTTATATGACAACTCAAGCAAACAAGATATACCCACTTTATGGTATACACATACACGTACATTACCAGCAGTTCAACTACATAACTGACACATACATATGTGTATATGTACATACCTGTACATGTACATACCTGTAGAGCAACATCAAGTCTCTTTGAGTGATAATGATTGAAAAACTGCATTAAATCCAATAGTAAGTAGAATGTGCTCAGCATTGGATCATCATTACCAACAGCATTCGATCGATATCTAAACAAAAAAAAAGGATATTGGAATGAAAGCTTCCTGAATTACAAAACAGTATACATGATGTATATGTGCATATACACGTATGTACAGTACATGCAATGTATTAAACAAAATTCCAATTCTTATACATGTATGTACATGTACATGCATATGATCAATCACTATACATAATTTACATGAATGGTTACGTGTACATTGTACATGTACATGTATGTGATAAAGTACTTTAGCCAGCCTCACCTTTCTGCTATAGATTCTGCCAAATTCTGTAGTCTTGCTTTATCTGACTGTGGGGACAAGGGTGTTGACACTACTCCACCCAATAATCGGCACAATAGTTGAAATACTTTAGAGTGATTCTATCAATTAGTAATCAATATACAAAAATTAATATGTATGCTACAAAGATTACGCCATTAATTACCCCTCCTAGGTCAAACAGCCGTACAGCATCCTCAAACAAACCCTTTTCCTCTGCCTCATTCGCCACGAAGCCAACAATATCAAGGTTTTTGTCAAATCTATCTAAACAGCCAGGCTACAGGGGCCAAAGTAACACACATGTAATAATGCATTGTACAGTGAATATAACACAATGAATATTGCTGTCATTCATGGTACACTTTGCCAATATACATGTATGAATATTATTATTACAGTATTCCTAGATTGTTTTGTTCTAGTAAATGTCACAAACATAACTTAGGAATTACGGAAACCTGTGAAAAATTTGCTCAGACCATGACCACTAAAATATTCAAATTCTATTGAACCATCGTAACTATTTTTAATCAAACTGTGTAATACACAAAAGCTTTCAATTAATTGCACAAAATAAATCAGTGTAAAGTTTAAAAAGTTCCAGTAATGTGGTATAACAATTAATATACACTATAAAGTACGTGCACAGTGTACGTACCTTTCGTGAGTTGTCTGGTAGTTTCTTTCCTAGTAGCATTTCAAACTGTACCAAGATAAATAGCAGTATTATACATGTACACAGTGTAGTTATCACTGTTTAAAGATGAACAATACCTCTCGACTCTCCATAACTAAATCACTAACACATGAAAGAAACAAGTTTTTGCCACGACCATCTTTTAAATCCCTGAAAAAGCATGAACGAAAAAGGAGATGTCAGTGTTATACAAAATACATGTGTATGGTCATGTATTGTACATACAGCACTGGCAAGTACTGCCTACCTGCATCTACATGTAATTCAGTGCTACAATATTGCATGAATGGCACAGCTCATGAACCATAATAATTTTACCGTATACGGTATACTGTTTGTTGCATGCAAATTTCCCCATTTACATAACTTTGTGAACTACTGTACATGTACTGCCTCTGTGTAGCTTTTATCAATGAAACTATAACTAGTCTATGGCCATATGTCTTTTCCATAATGACTTCATGAAGATTAAAACCGTAAATACACTTTTACCAAATCTCTGCAATTATCAAAATGATATACTCCATATACATTGTATGATCGACATATACATGTACACATGATGTGAAGGGGCCATAATGTAATGCAGAGGTGTCAATTTTATGGGGCTATTAGTAATTTAATACCTTAAACAGTAGAAATACTCAAGTGCCTCTCTTATATCTGTAAGAGCAAACTTTCGAGTGTAACTAACAACCAGTCTACCAAGATTAATGAGTTGGACTCCATTAGGTTCTTCAACAACTACAAAAACAGATATACAAACACGATTGCAAAGATTTTTTACTAGAGTGGTGGTACAAGAATTAATTCAATGATGAATAAAAGAAGTAATCATTACGTTAATGTACTGAAAGCATTGAAAGCATTACTTTAACAGTATAAGTGACATATATGAACGTACATAGGTTTGAGTGAAATGATTTAGTCAAGTTAAGTAGCTCCAGGGCGTGGAATGCTAAAGCAAAATGAACAGCGTGCGAACGAAGAGATTCGTGCTGAGCAAGGAATGCAATGGCCTGTAACAGAAGATACAATAATTACCACATACACACTGTACTATGTACTGTATGTAACTTACAGCCTCAAACTGGAGTGATAACAGTAGAATTTGGAAATATAAGTGAGGATTTTGAGCAGCATTGAAGTGGGCTTCCCCTATCAAGGAAATAAAGAAGCTACAATAATTTAAGTTCATTTAACTCTACTACATGTATATCCAACCCGTTTCCAAAACATTTTAAAAATTTGTCACACTTAAGCCTAGTTCACAATATGACATTAGCTCGATGTTGCGTGGGTGATTTGACCTTTTTGACACGTTTACATTGGAATAGACTTGGATTCCATTCCAGTGTCAACGTAACGTCCCGCTAGTGTCATATTGTGAACTAGGCTTAAAATAAACAATACATAATACATGATTGTAGTTATGGAAGGAATTCATGTAAATCACTACTTTAAATTCTAGCAATTCGCCTTCAAAACAAATTTCGTAAAAAAAAATTAAAAACTTTTTCTTAACATTATTTGTGATTGGAAAACTTCACATCAGCTGCCTGATGGGTCTGAAAAGCCAGTTGGATAAGCTTCTGGCACAGCTGATTCTTAGAGAGGAAGGGCTTGTCCTGTATTTTAGGAATCTATAAATTCATACAAATCTTATGGGACATTATGTTGAACTTGAATTGATTAATTATTTACTCAATGAGATAAACATACATGTATATTATAATGCTAGCAAGAGTTCATAAGTATAGGAGAGTGTCTAACCAGCAATACCTCTGTAGAAACACTGGATACAAAGTAACGTGACCGGAAGTCATGTGTTGCTGTATTATTTACCGTAATCTCCTTGTTTATGCATCAAAGACAGCCAACTGGCGCTCTTTTGATGCATGAACAAGGAGATTACAGTAAATAATACGACAATACCTGACTTCCGGTCACGTTACTTTGTATACAGTGTTTCTCATAAATACTTCCTCGAATTTTTACGAAACTGCAGTATGTTTATAGTATTATAGATGCTTTGTTTGCTTGCATACTATGGCAGCTTGTCTAAAAGCAGGTGAGGAGTTAGAGACTCTCAAACATGGCGTCTGAAAATTTCATATATCAGATGAACCTCTCAAACTTCAGACAATTTCTTCCAAACAAACAGAAAGCAGAGTCCTTCGATGCTGCTATGGTTAAATGATACTTCTACCCTTGACCTATATTAGTGACATTCGTGCGATCTCTCTGACTTTCATTTCATCTACAGTGCAGTGGCCGCGAAGTAGCTTGTGACACAATCAATATACGAATATTATAATCCTTAATGTAGAGTCTAAGGATGCTTGTTTGTTTGTACCAGTCCAGCACCACGTGGTTTAATGGTTGTCAGTTAAAACGAAAGAACCAGATATGTATCCTTCACTGAAAAGGCGTATTTTGAAATCTTCGGCTGCTAGATCTACCTATGATGTCCACAGTGCTAGAGGCAAGTGCCATACTTACAATAGCAGTAATAATAGATACGGCAATGGCAGCTGTCGATAAAGGAGCGTCGTTTCGACGAGCTTCTGAGATGTATAGTGTGCCTCGTGCAATACTCTACGACCACTATGTTGGAAGGTATAGCGAAAAATCTGGTCTTAAACCGTATTTGACTCCCGTGGAAGAAGAGGAACTTGTAGTTTTCTTGAACATACATGCTAAAATTGGCTATCCATACACACGGAAACATGTTTTGGGAATCGTACAAGACATTGTCAAAAGTAAAGGAATTGAAGCAGATGTTTCAAGTGGATGGTTTGATAGCTTCTGTCGACGAAACAATTAAGTAGTTCTCAGGTCAGCCATGCCATTGTCATTAGCATGTGCTCGGGCAACAGATCCAGAACTTTTGAATGTTGATTACGACAAGTAAGAGGAGATGCTGAAAGCTAATGACAAAGCTGGCAGTATTTTTAATTGTGATGAGAGTGGTTTTTCATTATCTTCTAAGTCACCCAAAGCTGTTTGTTCTGCTGGTGCAAAAGAAGTCTCACACATAACGAGTGAGACTAAAACAAAGATAACAGTTTTAGCATGTACCAATGCATCTGGTTATGTGCTTCCCCCCTTCGTCATTTTCGACCGGAAAACTCTGAATTCACAGCTTAGTGTAGGTGAAGTACCTGGTACAATTTATGGTCTTCCTAGTAATGGATGGATTGACAGGGGTCTTTTTTCCGAGTGGTTCTTCACTCACTTCCTTTTGTATGCACCAGCTACTAGACCACTTTTGCTTATTCTTGACACTCCAGCCACTATTGCCCTGAAGTAATAAGAGCAGCTATGGAGCAAGAAATAATCACTTTTACCCTTCCTCCCAATACAACACACATTACCCAACCCCTTGATAAAGGAATTTTTGGGCCTTTGAAAATCAAGTTGGAACAATGTATATCACACTTTTCTTTGCAGAAATCCAGGAAAGTGCATCACACGTTATGAATTCAGTGAGCTCTTTACTAAAGCATGGAGCCAATCAATGACAATCGAAAATGTCACAGCAGCTTTTCGTGCTACTTTTATCCTTTTAATAGAAGAGCAACAACTATGCAGCACTTTGAACCATCTGATATCATAAAGAAGTCACAGTTGGCATATCATCCAGTGTATAGCCCTCAAACTACATGTAAGCATAAAGAAATTCCACATGGTGCTTCTTGATTGTGATGTTGAAACTGATGACTCTGATATGGATGCATCTGACAACAGAAGTGTTATTCCTTTTCCTAATGTTCCTTGCTTTGGAAATCATCTCAAGAAATATAAGATTCCGGAACTCCCTAAAGTTAGACAAGTCCAAAGCCCCTCACCACACAGGTCACGTTTTAACCAGTGAAGAAAATATACGAAATTTAGAAGAGAAGGAGAGAATGAAAAAAGAAAAGTTACTTCACAAGGAAAACAGGATGAAAATGCGAGAGGAGAAAAGGAAAGCTAAATTATTGGGGAAAACTGGTAAATTGTTTTGTATCTATACAACTATGAGATTATAATTATTATTGTTGTTAGCTAACCAAGAGAAAGATCAAACGTACTTAACGGATGCTGATGACTTAACGGATGCTGATACTAAAGCTCGTGGTCGGAAGAAAACTGGTAATTTATGTATACTATTGTAAGATAGATATATTTATAATGTATTTTTGTAGTTGATGTGGAATGTTTCAGTGACACTAATGAAGGCCCAACTACCAAAGGGTGTGGTTGGAAGAAAACTGGTAATTTATACATTTATGCGAAACAATTCCAAGATGTAGTCTATGTACATGTAATTCTTTAGTTGTGAAAGCTGAATCATGTCTCAGTGACACAGATGAAGAATCAGTTACCAAAGGGCGTGGTCAGAAGAAAACTGGTAATCTATACATGTGATACTATTCAGACATTTAATTTACATACTGTACATGTAATTCTTTAGTCGTGAAAGCTGAATCATGTCTCAGTGACTGAAATGAGGAACCAGTTACCGTGGTCAGAAGAAAACTGGTAATTTTATACATGTGCATGTATATGTATGTGATACTGTTTTGAGATTTAGTGCATGTACAAGTAATTCTTTAGTCGTGAAAGCTGAATCATGTCTCAGTGACACAGATGAGGAACCAGTTACTAAAGTGTGTGGTCAGAAGAAACTGGTAATTTATGATGCTATAGTATTCTAGGAGATATGTACAATGTGTTTCTATAGTAGGTGATGTGAAAAATGTGTCCTATTTTAGTGGCAATACCAAAGGGCGTGGTCAGAAGAAACACAGTAATTTATAATACTCTATAATTATACTGTTTAAGATTTATTACACATTAACAAATTTTCTATAGTTGTTAAAGCTGAATTATGTCAATCAACCACCAAAGGTTGCGGTCAAAACAAAACTGGTAAATTATGTGCTCTGCTCTCTTGAGATACATGTATATATGTGTGATAAAAATGAGACTTTCATAGAACTTTCTGAGACTGAAGGTAGCCGGTTACATTAAAATTAGCTGTAAATTGTAATAATTATTATGGTATTATATTGTATAGCATACTCAGAAAGTTTGAAATGTTCTGATCATGATATAATTGTTCAAGGACATAAGTTGCATGATCTTATTATTGATGCTGCTCAGATTGTTACGAAGAAGCAATTTCCTCGTATAAGTGGATTTCAGAGTACTTTAAATGGTCAACGAAGGAGAAAACTATTTGATACTCTTCCTCGTACATCACATTCTTTGCAAATACTTCATACAGGTATGATAAAATGGGCTTTTGGGATTTTTCTTTATAAATGCTCATTACCAATGTGTGTATTAATTGCTTTTAGTAGACTCTGTACATGTATGGAGATTTTAATTGTACGTGTACATTTAAATTTCATCTTTAGGTGATTTTCATTGGATATGTGTTGAAGTAACTGATAAGTGCTAAGTGCGTAATATGGATAGTTTGGGTGCATCACTGGATTTGAACGATCCAACTATTGTTCATATTGCAAGTTTAGTGAAGTCTGAGAAGCCCTATATAAGTGTGAAAAAAATTGCAGCACAGCAGCAAGTAGGGAAAAGGGACTGTGGTCTATTTGCTATTGCCTATTCAGTAGAAGCGCCTTGGAAATAATTCACAACAGAAATTTGATCAAGAAAAGATGCGTCGTCATTTGGCTACTTGTTTAGACAAACATCACTTTACACCTTTCCCAAAGACGAAGGCAGTTATATCATATTGCCAGGAAGAAGAAATGAAAATTAATGTGTATTGTATTTGTCGTCTTCTCTATGTATATGATGAAAAGATGGTACAATGTGATGTCTGTACCAAATGGTTTCACGAACAGTGCATAATAGTTAATGATATTGAGGATCAATGGATTTGCCCTACCTGTACAGAATCGACCTGATACTATGAAAGATTATTATTTTGTTTAACTATAATAATGAAAAATATCTTTGTTTTGTGTTTAAAAGGTAATAATTTTTCTTTTATTTTTGTTTATTATAATTCCAAGACTATACTAGTTATTAAAATTAATTATTAATTTTATTGGGAGAGACGTCCGGTAAATAAATTGTGTTACGAGCTATTTTTGGCCATTGCGCTGGAGGTAAAATGGAAGTTAGAGAGGTCACACGAATATCATTAATATAGGTCAAGGGTAAAAGTATCATTTAACAACAGCAGCATCGAAGGACTCTGCTTTCTTTATGTTCGGAAGAAGTTTGAGAGGTTCGTCTGATATATGGAATTTTCAGATTCCATGTTTGAGAGTCTATAATTCCTCACCTGCTTTTGGACGAGCTGCGATAGTATGCACGCAAACAAAGCATCTATAGTACTATAACATACTGCAGTTTCGTAAAAATTTGAGGAAGCATTTATGAGAAACAAGCGTCTAAAATTCGGTGCATTTGAAGATTAATAACTTACTCTAGTACATTGTAAGTATGACATATACGTTAAACATGGTACAATGTACATTATAGTAGGTACATGTATATTACCATAATCCTTTAACAGCAGTTTCTGGAATTCAGATAGCGTAATTCTGTCACTGTGAGACCCATGATGAGCTTGCATTAGCACAGGATCGAAATGTATTTGACATAACTAAATAAACAAATAAAAATGTTTATTGCAGTACAGTATACAGTACATGTACTGTACATAAAGATACATGTACAGTATAGCTATACATGATATACTAAATGACATGCACTGACAAATGAATGTGTGGGGTGTGCTACATGTAAAACTGGCAAGCCTATACTATAATTAGCAGTCATGCAGTCATAATTTTGCTCCCTCTTAATTAGAATTCAAAACCACATCCTTAACATAATATACAAAATTTGTACATGAGCTGGTATCAAAACGGTGCACTGGGGGATTTTTTATGTATACGAGCACAAACCTTTAACCACATATAATCTTCAGTCTTTGTAAGTACTTGAGGATGGTTTTCATTGATGTCACATCGAGCTAACATACAATACACTGCTCTCTGATAAGGGTCAGTGCTGGTTCGTATGCTACGTTTATACAGCAACTGTAGTCTAGCCTCTGATGATAGCGATAATCTAAATAACAAAAACACACATTAATTATAAAAAAAGGCCGCCTTCCCCTGCCAACATGCAACCTATGGTCATCGATGCATTCTGCTGATTGATCCTGCATGCACGTATATTACTATAGTACTGTATACGACCTGCTCTAAGAAATCTGGATCTTTGTTGCAAAATATAATTTAAACGTTCAGTTTGTCATAAAATTCAATGAAGTAATTTTTGATTGACAAGTCAATTGTGTTTTAAAAAATTGCGTATAGTATAAGGCAAAAAAAAAAAAGCTAAGTAGCGAATCGCATCGTCCCTTTGCTTTGTCTACTCTTGCACTCCAGCTACGCTGGTAAGGATAGCAGAAGTTACTCCAGGTTTTATACTGCACAGCAAATCTACCTGCTAATGCAACACTAACAAAATTTGCAATGGTGATCATGTTTTTCTTAAAGCTTAGGTTAGTGGTGGTGTCATGGCCTTCGACCTAAACTTATCCTTTCATAATAATGTTTAATTATATATAGGTTAAACCTGTTTGATGAGGACATTGCAGATCGCTTTAATGTACACGTATCAACTATGTCTCGAAATTTCCACCGAGTCTTGGATGTCATGTTTGTGAAGACCTCACACCTTATAAAGTGGCCTGATCGAGACACCTTGCAATTGACAATGCCAATGTCTTTTAGAAAATTTTTCAAGAAGTGTTGCATTATTATCGATTGTTCCTAGGTGTTCATGGAGCGACCTACCGACTTGTTAGCAAGAGCTCAAGTTTGGTCCAATTATAAACATCACTCGACAATTCAATTTCTTGTTGGAATTTTACCCCAAGGAACAATATCTTATATCTCCAGTTGTGTAGGTGGATGCATGTCTGATAAAGAAATAGTTGAGCAGTCATCGTTGATAAACTACCTTTTACCTGGTAACAGACATGCAATGCGACAAACCATCAGTTCACATGTATGATGTGGGTCATAGTTATATATAATTATTTCCATATAGGTGATGTCATACTTACCGATTGGGGGCTTACATGCAATGAGTATGCACAAGTCATGATGGCCGAAGTGAAGATACCGCCTTTTACAAAAGGAAGGAAAGAGCTTGAAAAGGTGGAAGTGGACTGGAGTCGTGAGATATCAATTGTTCGAATACATGTGGAAAGAATCATTGGTGTGCTTAAAAATAAATATATGATACTACAGGGTATTATACCGATTTCTTTAATACCAGACCATGGTGATTCCCAATCCACCATTGACAAAATAGTGAGAGTATGCTGTGCACTTGTAAATCTTTGTCCTTCTGTACGAGCACAAAAAAATATTTTTTGATGTATGTACTTTGACTTGGATGAAATGGTGTCCGTGTGCAAGGAGTGTAATATTGTGAAAAACCATGCTGGGAGATTTGAAGTTGGTCAGTACTATCAAGTGAAGGAGAAGAAAAAAGTTCATGCTGGACGTCTTGTGAGCTATGGTATGCTATAGCATGCACTAAGTTGTATTCACACATTATTATTATTATAATACATGTAGCTATTTATGAATTTGATGTCTGCACGTAATTATTTAAAACAATACTAATTAGGGACTAAAGAAGATGTAGTAAATGTTGAAGAGCAGTATCTGGAAGGCTTATATATGCCTGAGTTCCTTGATGAAGACAAGGAAAATTCTGATGCTACCAATCATTCAGATCAATATGAGAACCATAATCCTTCAACAGAGAAGAGAAAGCAAAAGAAACAAAGTAATTTTTTTTTTAACAGCGTAAATTAACTCTATGAATTGTATTGGTTTTATTTCATAATTAGCACAACCAATCACTAAAAGACAAAGGAAAATGGAAAAAGTAAAAAAGAAGTTTCCAGGTAACATTCTTCCCAGTTAAATGAATTACAAAATTAAGTTTCTTTTTTTTTTTTTCTAAAGACCAACTATCAAGTATAAAAATACTTGCTGCTGGTCAAGGTTTACCATTACGACCCATTGCCCCTCCACCCACTCAACTCCCATCTTCTCCGTTGACACCTGCCCAGCCACAATTATCTATTCCCCCGTCAATGGTACCACCCACTCGACACCCATCTACTCCATTGACATCCGGCACAATACCACCTGCCAAACCACAATCGTTTATTTTCCCGTCAATGCCACCACCCACTCAACCCCCATTCACTCTGTTGGCGTCCGGCACAATACCACTTGCCCAACCGCAATCGTCTATTTTCCTGACGATGCCGTCACCCGTTCAACACCCATCCATTTTGTTGACATCCAGCATAATACCACCTGCCCAACCACATTCATCTATTCCCCGTCATCCATGAAAGCGCGTAGCCATGACCAGCCCCTCCCTAGGTGGGGCTGCGTATTAAGATAGTGATTAGCCTAATTGTATAGTGTTCCTGCTCTTGTTACACTTTTGCATAGTCAATGCGTGTAAGAAAGATGAGTGGAAAGCAAGTAGTATGTGCCTGTAACTGCTGTGTCGATGAAATCTCCCGCTATGGTGCTGCCTAGTACCAGTGCTAAGAAATGGCCTACTTATCCAGAAGATGATTGGATACTAATAATTTCATCCTTTTTTAATCAAGAAGAAGCTTCCCAGTTTACTATGAGCAACATAATGGCATATTTTGTTGCACGATGTGTGAAAGACCATCTACCAGCTGGAGATTTTAAATCTATCAGTGAATCAGTGTTCTATATCCAAAGCCATTTTTAAACACTCCTAAAGCAATAAAGTGGGGGCAGGACAACGAAGAAATTACTCGTAACGAATATGTGAAGCATATGGAAAAGAATGGTCACCCAGGCCTTCTTGTAAAAAGGGCTGGTTTTATTGTTGACACTGAAAAGTGTTGGTTGGGTGCCTCCCCTGATGGTTGGGTTACTGATCCATCCATTAGTGATTCAATTGGAATAGTAGAAATAAAATGCCCGTATACTATGGCTGATAAAACGCCTCAGGAAATGTGCAAGCAGAACGGTTTTTACTTAGTTCTTAAGAATGATCAGCAGTACCTTAAACGAAACCATCATTACTTCCACCAAGTTCAACTTCAGTTGTTTGCCACAAGAGACTGCAGGACTAAATGGTGTAATCTTTGTGCGTACAGTACAAAAGGTGTCCTTGTGGAACGTACTATACTCCCAGACAAAAGTTGGATAGCAGAAATTTGCCCCAAGTTAGAATATTTTTTTAGTCAAATTTTACCAGAAATAGTCAACCCTATATGCAAGCCCAGTTACTATTTATAATCTAATTATATAATCATATAGAACTGGGAAACAATGATAAGGAGAGTAGTAAAAAAAGGAAAGAAATAATAATTTATGAAATGTTCACTACAAGTTCTAGTGCTACCTTTTAGTGGTAGGTTTTTTTCTACGTATTATGAGAATCCATCTTCAATTAGTTTTCTATCTGCCAAGGGAAGTCCGAAATACGATAAATGAGACTCTCTGTTAGATCTGTTGGAGCAGCAAGGAACGCAACAAAAATGAACCATGGCAGTGTAGTGAGTCCACACAGTTCAAACAACACGCAAGTTCGTGTTTTAATACTCGTTTCCCATTGACCGGAATTTCTAATTAAACGAATTTGAGTAATGCATAAGCCCTATTGATTCAATTATACTGTGCATGTTTTCAATCATCTGGATTGAGTGAATGTTAGTGATCAAGTGTGCTACGACCTTTGAGAAGTGTAAGAACAAAAGTATAGTAAAGAATTCTAAGAGAACCTAGACTTTATAGGTATGTCGTGTGTGTGGGGTTATAGTGTCTATTCGATATTTATTTGTTCGGCATTGTGCGCTATAGAGTGTCTCGATATTTATTTGTTGGGCATCGTGCTTTATAGAGTCTGTCTGATATTTATTTTGTTGTCAAATAAGTGTTGGTCATTGTGGTTTAAGACTGCATGTGCTTATCGATGTATACATGTATATGTATCTGTCAGTATCCATGCAGTTATAACTTTATATGCTTTCAAATTTCAGTATGGGTCGAAGAAGCTTACAAAAGAAAAGAGAAAGAAGAAAATCGCAAAAACTTATGAAGAAACAAATAGCCCATGATGAAAAGTCTCCTGCTTCAAAAAGAAGAAAGACCAATAGTGATACCTCTAGTTTAGGATCTCCGTCTTGGCCTCCTCCTTCTTCAAGCTTTACATCTAGTATGGCTGGTGAAGATGATTATAATAACAGAGAACCACAGTTACATTCAGAAAATATGATGTGTATGGAGGACGTAGAGCTGTTGGGGTATGATGATATAGTACATGCGTACATCACTGACAATAAGGATAATTTTGTCACAGAAGATGGAAAATATCCTTCAAAGGATCAACTTTTGACTATCCATCTCGAATGAATTCAAAATTGGCTGAAAAAAGCAGTGTATATTTTAAGAAATGTGAGCAGTTGAAGGAACAATTGACTAAGGAACGCAGCCTAAATCAAGAAAAAATTGAGAGTTCGGAACTTTTACAGGAACATGATTCTGGAATCCAGTAGTTGATCCGCTACAATGCTTAAAGCTGCCTTGGCTAAACAGTAATCATTTTTGGAATTCTATGTAACAAATTTGACAATGTTAAAAAAATTTAAGTAGTTAATTTTTTAGTGGCAAAATTGAAAATGTGTAATTAACATGTATAACGCTTTGCAGAATTATAATTATCCAATTAAGTTACATCATTATTTTTAGTAATTTGTTTAATGTAAAATTTTTTTTCCAAGTTGTATAATTATAATTATATATTTCATTTTAATGGCAAATTTAATAAAAATAATACAAAAAAAGATTTTTAATTAAAATTATAATGTTTTACACAATGGATACTATGCATCGAAGCCGTTCTAATTAACGCACACCCAAAGTGGAGGTAAAATGGTGGATACTAAATAGAAGAGGATGCAGCTGAAGATGTCGCTATCTTATCAGGATATCATTACCATAGAAACAATTTAATATACTTTCAATGTTTTATATTGCTATCACTATTATTTCTATACTATTTCAAAATAATTTACATTCGTAAACTTGTTTGAACAGTTTAAAGCCACTGTAGTGAGTCCCTCCCGGCGGTTACTTTTTTACTTGAGGACATAAGGCACTTCCCCCTCCAAAGGGTTAGACACGACACAGGCTCTAACAATATCTGCACCAGTCGGGCTCTTAAAACAATCAAAATTGAAGAACGATTGCATAGAGGTAAGGGCAAAAAAAAAATAAGTGATCTCCTGGGTAGGTTGGGTTACAGAGCTTGGCCAGGCATGACGCCAGCCCACTTAAGGGTGGGGCTGGACTCACCATGATAATATAGTATTTGCTGTTGCTTGCAGGTGCTGTAAACCATAGCCTCTCTGTTGAACACATGCTGCCTGTCCTTGACTCGACGTCGTCTTCTCTCTTTGTTCGACGTTCGTTCAAATCATTATTGGGTGTGGTTTTGCAAGCATTGCATATTGCGCAATTGCACGTCATCACAAATACAGGGAGGAACTATGCTGTGAACGCAGCATTGCAGAATCTTTGCTCTGCTCTGCGCTGCTTTGTGCCTTACTATGCGATACTGTACAAGAGTACTTCGGTGTCGCAATAGCGTAGTTTCACTATCTTACTTAGCTTTTTCCTCGCCTTATACTGTATGTCTTTATGTTTTTTTTTCAATAATAGTAATTGTTTCTTGCTATAGCAGAATCTATTGTATTGTAGCTCATTCAACAGAGCATTCTCTATTCCTTCCAAAGCTACAGTCCAGCAATAAATGTTAGTAAAAATAAGGTTGCGTGGTTGGTAAAAAGAAAATAACAAGATTCACTTTGCCTAGAGCAGGTCACACATACATGTAGTACTATAAACAATGAACGTAGTTGAAATACAAAGTAAAACAAGTATGACAAATAATGTAGAGGTCCCACACACCACCTCTGGTGAATGATAGCTACACATTAAGCTTATGCAGATTGATCTGCTCTGCTTGTGATACTTACAGTACATGTATTAGTACATGTATATGCAAAAGTACATAATGCAGTAGTCTAAAGATACAAGTACATACACTGTATAAGAGCCCAGGGAATACATTTTGTACAAGCACATTTGATAACAAACTCCCTGTAAAAGACTTCAGTACGTACATTGGTTTACTTCATCTAACCTTCTATCAGTGCTGTCCATATATTCTACTATATATTGCTTCAAATCAGAGCTAAAGAAAAATGAAACATAATAAGATAAAATTAATGCAAAAGAATGTAATACAATATACATGTAAATCATCAAAATTGCTAATGTGGTATGGATCCAAAGATTAATGCCCACTCATTTCATTAACAAACGGCAATTTTGATGTATCAGTGAAAATTTCATAATAATTATTTAATCCTAACACAGAAAAACATGCACTGCTCAACATATACATACAATTGCTACATGTACATGTACAAGATAAAAACAGCCAAAAGCCCAAGTTTTTAATCAAAAAAATGAAAATAATCGATAAGTCAAAATGAATTTCAAAAAATTTGAGAAGTATAATGTTTTGCATATGCAGTAATGGTTACCCAATATGGTCATGTACAACAAGTGGGAGGTTATGAAAGTATCTCCCTAACCCGTAGAAAGTTCATCTGTATTTGTAACAGCTACTATTACTATGTCAATAGCTACTGAGATTATAGCAGTATGATCACTACCATAGGATTGTTTTCCAAGGCGAATTTTTTTTTTTAAAGCGGTACACGCATCATTTCCTAGTATGTCTTTAAAATGATGAGGCACATTCGATAAAAATATAAACAAGTGCTGCAACACAGTTCTTCTTTCACTATTGGTGATGTTGTTCATTGCTTTTGAAAGTCAAAGTACTCTATTATTTATTATTCATTAGTTTAACCTTTATTAAAATTATTAACCCGAGCGTGGGTGGAGGTTTATAGTAGTCAGTTTGCGTGTCTGTGTGAGTGTTACCACGTAATCTCCGTGGATACTTGATGGTAGAACTTCACTAACGCTCCATTTAAAGCGCTTGATGTCAATATTCCACGATTTAAAGAATTTTTCAAAACATGGTCAAGGTCAAGATGAAGATCTTTGAGTATTTTGATCGATAGTTTTGCTGGTTGCCATCTTTTTTAGACCACTCCCCTCAAGCACATGTTGTAAAAAAATTTGTCAGTCACGCCTATTTGAAATTTTCAATTTTTTCATCATAGCCTTTGATGACTTAATACTTGGCTTATCGTGCTTGGAAGTTGGAATGCCTTGGATGGCATCTAGACTGGCCCTGGCATAGCTCTAGAATTTCTAAAACATGTGGTGAAGACTCAATTCTCTTTCATTTTGTGATGGAGTAGTGATTGTGAGTAATTGTTAGTGTGAAAATGCTGGTGTCTTTCTCAAATGAAACTCTACAAGTTTACTTCATATTTGTAAGCTTTTTCCTTAGTTCTGTTGGTTGTTTAAGTGTGAAGAATCCTTACTTCTAGAAGAAGTTATAGTGTATGCTGTGTTTTACTGTAAAGTGTGTGGTGTTTGTCAATGACATGTGTATGTGCGTGCTTGACTGTGCAAACTAAGATCTCGACTAAGATCTACTGGTGTGTATAAAACTGTGCTGTCAAATGTGTATTCATGCATGACCGTGACGGTTCAGCACTTTAGTGCTTTCATATTGATATCAGTGACTGGTTGAAGAATTTCATATCGATATTGACGACTGATTGAAGAATTTCATATTGATATCACCAACCGATAAAAGAATTTCATATTGATTGTACATCACCAACATGGTTGTTAACTGTTTAAAGAAATGATTTCATATGGACATCAGCGACCAATCAAGGAATCTAGTATTGATATTTGCAACTGATAAAAGAATTTCAGTGATTGTGTTAGCCAACAGAAGTTGGTACTGAGCCATTTAATAAATTTTATATTGATACCAGCAACCAAGACTTACATATTCATTTCAACAAGCTCAACTTTCTTATCAACCACTTTATTGAACAATTCAAACTTCACATCACATACATGAAACATTTCTTCATATTTCATAACACTACCATCCAAAATTTCCATCACTTTTTAGATTTTCAGTTTTGTGCAACATTCATCATTACATTATATCATTTGATTTAATATCATTTTGGCTTTAATATAATTCAATCCTTTTACTACTGTTTAATTTTACTTCCACATGTATAATTTTCATCAACAGTGCTTTATTATTTAATAATTATTATTAATTTTAATAACTGTACGTACGTAAGTACACGTGTAACATTATGCAATATTTCATTATGCATGCATATGAAATTGCACTATGCATATACGATATATACGTGTTTGTATTCGTAATTTCATAAGTAAATTGGATGTTGAAGAACTAGACGTAACAGATGTGACAGAATCCTCTCCGACCAATTCTGCTCAAGTAGCTGGTGTACTTGCATCAATTTCATCGATGGAGCAAAGTAAAGGACAGTGGAAATGGAATTGTTTAACTCATGTTCGGAAATTTATGGTCATCCGGTACTTAAAAATTAAATTGCTGTAACCACATTTTAAGAACAAGATTCTTACAGTGCAAACACATACAGGGCGAGCAAACGAAATTCACAAACTTGAGCCTCCTTTGAAAGAAGAAGAACGTCTTTTACTGGTCCCTCTATGAATAGAAGCTACATGTATAATGGATGTAGCTGAAATTTTAAACTTTGTAAAAAAATTTGTACGTGTAGCTGTAACCACTACATGATTATACAAAGAATAAATGCTATTCCAGTTTTTGAATTTATCACTCCGTCTCACCTCATCCTAGGACGACATATCCTGAATCCTCCAGACGACTACATACCCAAACCAGAAGAGGAAGAGAGATATCTGACCAACCCCGAGAGCCTCACCACAAGGATGTCCTTTCTCCGGTGAACCATTGATCATTTTTCGAGACACTGGCGTAAGGAATACCTACTGGAGTTGAGGAGTGCACACGCAGCCAACATCAGTAAGGGAGTTGGGACTCGAGTAACGGAAGGGGATGTAGTTGTGATCCACAGTGAGAACGAGAAACGCTGTTTTTGGAGGATGGGTGTTGTGGAGAAGCTGATAAAGGGACGAGATGGAGAGGTTAGAGGAGCACAAGTGAGGGTTTCAGTGAATGTTCATCGAACAGCTATCTGGAATAGACCTGTCAAGCGACTGTACCCATTAGAAGTGAACTGTTTAACAGAAGATCAGGGTGAACCACAAGAAGAGCCACGAGATATAGTGGAGGAGAGTAACCCTGATGGAGCCATGGTGTCGTCGGACTCAGTGAGTGAATCCAGAAGAAGAGTGCCCAAGAGACGAGCTGCGATTCGAGCTCGGGAGAGAATAAATTGTATGATTTGATTGACGCTGTATGATATTAATTAATTAATATGCTTGTGTATTTTTCTATTGAGCAGATGTAAGTGCTACATTGTATGTGTATGTATGTATTAGTGTTTTCTTGACCAGACCCACTGGTCAAGGGTGGGGAGGATGTCATGAATTGAATATAGATTTGTATTATCCTTGCTATGCTATTTTGTATTATCTTTATGTTGTCTGTATTATGCTTAATTAATTGTAATTATCATTGACTATGTATGTAAATAACTTTATTATTTATTTGATAATAAATATCTGAGCATGCTCCTAGCTGCTCAGAGTTGAGTTGTGTAGTTGACTAAAAGTTTGAAACAAGAACGTTTGGGAGAGCTCCAGCGCTCTGTAGTAGTACTGACACGTCTTCTAGGTCACTTACTCACGGGAGAGCCTCGAAGCCCACCAGAACAGAGGACGGAGGGACGACACTGCTATAAACCCCAGACAGGGGACGCCATAAGAGTTGCCCTTCTCATAGAAAGGGCCTTCGAAGGCAAGATCTATTTGTCGTATGTACAGGTTGTTCTTTCCACAGTCCTCTGTCTAGCTCAGAAAGGAGTAGACTAGTCCACCGAGAAGAACCGAAATAGAACCGTCACTAGAGAAGATACGAGAATAGTTTGCCCTTCTCTTAAAGGGCCAAGGAAGGCAAGAGACACATTTGCCTATTGTAACAGCGTATCTGTGTGTGTAATTTCCTCTAGTGACCCGGTTCACAACAGAGACAAATGAGTGACAATACATTATGGTAACTGTTAAAACTGTAACAACTGAAGCTCTAGAGGTATGTCATACCGTTCTCATTACCATGCGTAAATTTGTACTACTTCATATGGTGAGAACTGCATCAAAAACACACATAATGCTAAAAACCAAAGTGTTTGAAAAAATGAAGGCAATGTTTTCCAATGCACCTAATTGGTACCTTGCTTGGATTGTACCACCATCATTAAAACCTGCTTACATCAATAAAACCAGTAAAGTATTTGAAAAGACGTACGCTTTACTGATTGAAGCCACCCAACACCGATTAACCTGATGAGTAAAAGTGCATTTATGGTTATTATTAAAACCATCACAACTGCACCCCTACAAGTTCCCCCACTCAATGTCAAGAGTTTAAGCTGCATGATGACATACACATACATGCACAATGTACATACAAGAATGGGATGAAAATCCAACAGAGGCAGGAACAATTCACAAGCTTTCTGTACAATCGAAAAACATAAACAAGAACCCATGGCTTTCAAACACTGGGTGAAGAAATGATGACAGAAACAGAAACTATCCAATTACAAAATTTATAAAAAGCTACAATAAATTAAGTACATGCAGATTCCCCCTCCCTAATGCACAACTGCACTGCATGTACATGTACTGTGTTGTTGTCAACTAGCCAACTTGACTGTTAGTTGTCGATCGTGGCATCATCCTCGGATGGGTAACAGAGGGAGATGGACAAAAAATTGGCTAACTTCAAGGAGAAAATGGTTAGGGAGTTTGAGTTGCAGTCAGCAAAGCTGTTGAAGGCAAGACTAGAAAAACTGCACTCCTTCAAGTCTAAAGGGAATGAGGAGCAGCATACATAGATTCCTCAAAGCCACTATAATGGAACCGGAGGGTGTGGAGGTGGAGCTCAACCAAGTGTATTTTAGCTCAGCTAACTTACAGTGTGTTAATAGCTGCAAAACATTCTCCTCACCAACACTTAATTTAAACCCAATAAAAGCAATTTTTTTAATCAACTGAGTAGGAAGTAACAGATATGGCATTGATTAAACAAGTAATATCAAAAATGCCAGTTCCCCCTTTGGTGATCCATGACGAGTGCTCCATTAGTGGAGATGGAGCTTTACACATGTATATACTGAATGGACTAGAGTAGTTGAAAGGGTTAAGTAATTTAGTGTATGTTAAAATGCTTACAGTATATTTTTGGTTACATACTGTAGACTTAGTATGTACATATGATCTTATAAAAGTGTACTACTACAACTATAACAAGCACTTCTGGTTCTGTTATACCTTTAAGATGTCGTCTCTCCCTGAAATACTTGTGTGCATTGAGTGTGTCCACAAGTTAATGGTGATTTTGGATGGACGTCTCCAAGGACCACATGCACCAGTACATTGCAAAAAAATGGAAAGTTTCGTTTTCATTTTGACATGGGGATTTACGATGGTAACAAGAATGACAATATATAAGTAATGTTTTAACCAAAGATCTGTGTTTTTGTGTTATGTACAGTACATGTACTGTATAATACATGCTGTAGCCAAAGGAAGGAGTGTACTTGTGGTTGATTGTTAATGTGTGTGTGTAAGATTGTGTAATTTTGTATGAAGGTTTTGTACTTTAATTAATTGATATTTATATTTGTGTGATGTAGGAAGGAATTATAAGGAATCTGTTAAAAATCTCATAGATTTGGATTCGACAAGTGGCGTTTGATTCGGGGGTCACTAAGGACGAAATCCCCAAGTACTGTGATGGTAAAAGGATCAACTTCACGTACCACAAAATGGTACAGTGTGTGCATAGTGAATTTTTGCGAAAACTTCAGTCATACATACAATGGGCGGTGCAGGTTAAAAGGAAAGGCGAAAGATACTCTTCAGCTGTTATTTTCAGTTAATATACTGACCTAAAGAAACAAAGATTTTGCAAGGCTTTCTGCCAAAACAGCAAACAAAATGAATGAAGTTAGTTAATACCGAAGATTATAATACTCCAAGCATTCTTTAAACTATACCATACCATACTTAATGAAGTTGATAGACAAATATTTATTGAAACGTGTGCACTTGCTGAAGTTTTTGACACCAACATACATGTAGTTCCTTTGATAAAGGGTGAGCAAAAAATTCACAAGTATTGTAGTCAGTATATTAGTTAAGGTTTTAGCAGCCACTTCCATAGTTCTATACCTACCCCTTCTACCTTAAAAAAATTAAAAATGCCTTAAAAAATGTGGTTAAAAAAAATGTGTGTGTGTATTTGTTTTTGGCCTGTGCTTTAGGCCGTATAGACCCCCCATACATATAGGCAATGCCAGACAATATAAATGTGTGTGTGTTTGTGTATAATATTTTATAGGTTTGGGTAAGAAAACATTGACTTTCATGGATAGTGCTACATTTAAGGAAGTAAAAGTTCAGTTATTGGACAGCTTTCCAAAGCTCAAGGATGGAGGAGGGTTTGAGCTGTTGGTGATAGGGGAAATCGAGCTCTGGAAATAATACCAATGCCCCCTGGGGGTACACCGTTGAGTATTTGAAAGATGCGGTGTATCAGGCCAAAGTCTACGTCTACGTCACAAAAATGCCTGCTTTGACACTCCCCCTCCCTCCCACTTTGATTCTAAGCTGCCAGCTTAAATCTCGTTATACTCTGTCCACGTTGAGTTTGGGACTTCGCAAATTTATTGTATTAAATTTCATTCAATTCTTTTCATTGCGCTTCTTTTGATACAACTTTTGTTGTGATTGCAATTTGTCTACTATTGGATTCAGAAACTAACCCAAGATGAAAGGAGGCTGATCACCATTGCCACCAACAACCTCAGCTGCCACCATCTTTTAGTTATTAAAAAAGCATGTAAAAAGGTGTACCCACAGTTATTTACAATTATTACACAAATACAGCAGATAGACGTAAGCAGCAAGGGAGGGGTTATCGGCTCCGTAGCCAATCCAAATCAATTGTCATAAAAGTTTTTAAGTATTTTGGGGATTTGAAAAGGAAAACTAAGAGGAAGAGTGGCTTTCAAAGAACAGTGGAAACAACCGGTTAGCAAAAAAATGTAGATGGGACCAATTGTATACCATCTACTGAAGGAGGCCAGTAGTGGTGAGGAGTTTGTCACTCCTCTTAGGAGGTACATGTATAAAAAATCTCGGGAGAAGACAGTGGTGGACACCTTCGACCAAGATGCAATCCGACAAGCCATTTATAGACAGCATGAGGCTAATAATAGGCTAACATTGAACAACTTACTCATGTGTATAGAATACACTCATAATTATACAAACCAATTTGGACTCTAATGTAGCCCATACTGAAAAAAGATGATATTTTTAGTGGAGGAAGGTTGACACTGGCTAAAATTAAATAAAATGGGTTTCAGGTGCAGTTGTGAATCATTGTTATAGCATTCACTGACATTGTTTGTTGTGCTAGGTACGAAAAATAGGCAACAGGCGGTACTATCACGAGCAGCCAAGAATCGTTTAGCAAAAGCATAAAAACCTATGTAGGATAATGCAAAATAGAGTCGACAAAAGACTTATGACAGCTGGATATAATCCATATTGAAACAGACCATCGTAATACAATACTGTAATTGTAGTGCCAAATGATCAGCGATGATTGTCCCACGTAAGTTTTTTTTTGTTTACTACTGTACATTGTAGAATGGATGAGTTCGATACTCGAGTGTACAGTTGAATGTTAACAGTGCTCCCTAGTGTCAGAGTGCATACATGTACAGACGTTAGTGTGGCCAAGGGTTCTGGTTGGGGTGAGCCTAGTGTGAAAGGTAGTGAGAACTGTTTAGTTGAGATGTCTGATACGGTATGGTTAAAGGTCGTTTGAGACAGCATTATGATCTTTTGAGAGATACAATAGACCCTTTTTGCATAAAGGCGTGGCACTTCACGAAGGTAAGGTGGAGCATTGAGTATCAGCCAATTTAGAGTAAAGTTTAATACAAGCTTAGTACAATGGCATCAAGGAAGCAGTCAGCACTTTAACCAGGCTATATGGAAACTATAGTGGTATACTTTACAAACAAAGACACTAAGAGAAGTTAAAGTTCGGTGGAGGTCAAGATCCATAGGATATTTTCATAAGGAACACAAAAATGCACTCAAAAGCTTTCTTCATTGAAGTACAGCTTGGAGGTAATAAATCAAATGCAACCAGGACACTCGCAACTTGTCTCACTATCAAGACACACGAAGACGGGACAAAAACGGCAACATAGAATACCTCCTAAATAACTGCACAGGAACCTCTGGACCTTTCTACACTAGCTGTTTATAATGAACTTTTCTGTTACTAAAACGCTAATAGCCGAATTGATTACACTATTGGCCACACCTCTTCCTTTGTGAAGACCTAGGACTCAAGGAAGTTCAAAAGGTTTATTGTGTGTGAGAGTATTAGTGAAAGTGAGACAATGGTTAGCTTTGATGTCTCTTCTTTTCTCACCAATGCACTTATTGAGGAGTCAGTTAATGTCATACAAGGTATGTTAGAGTTAGGTAACACCTTAGAGGATCAAATACCTTTAACACCAGAATGCATTATTGAGCTTTTGAATGTCTACATGTACTTACAGTAGTGGCCAAAAAAAAGTACCCGTTTCGTTTTAAAAAACGACCGTTTTTACGATGGAATGAAGACTGAACGGTGGTCCCCCTTTTTAGTGTAGTATATCCAGCTGTCATAATTCTCTGTTGCATAATTCTCTGTTGCAACTACACTATATTGAAGAATAAAAGTTGCAACAAAGAATTATGACAGCTGGGTATACTATAATAAAAAGGGGGACCACCGTTCAATCTTCGTTCCATCATAAAAACGGTCGTTTTTTAAAACGAAACGGGTACTTTTTTTTGGCCACTACTGTACTTTAGTTACAGTGGCGAAAAGGGGAAGGAGTTAGAGCCTTGAACATTTTAATAGCATTAGGCTCACAATTAAGTTTACTTTCAAAATGGAGGAGCAGGGTGAGTTGGAATTTCTTGATTACTTGGTCCGCAGAGTCAATGACAGCTTTTCGACCAGTGTGTATAGGAAACCAACACACACTGATAAGCATTTAGACTCCAGGTCACACCACCCCGGTTCATGTGAAGAGTGGAGTTGTCAATTACCTCTACAACAGAGCAAGGTGCATACACCATTTTGAAACTTCTGGTCTTTATCTATTTTTTTTTTACAGGAAGTAGTGAATGAAAAGGGGTTGTATAAAGAGTTACTTGCTAATCTTTTTTCTCCTCCTTTCGGGATATTTTGTGAATGTAGACTATATTGATAGAAAAGGAAGACCGATCATCACAAGAGCATGTTCCACAACTGATGCATCATGGTTGGAACGAGACGAGACAAGACACATCTAAAGGATGCGTTTCGGGTCAAAAACTTTCCCAAACAATTTATTAAATCATCTTTGCAGGTTAATACGAGGAGGAACAATGAAGCAACCCAGGATAAAGAGAAGGACAATCGGCTATGTGTCCGATATGTTAATGGTGTAAGTGAGGATATAAGGAGGATCTGTAGGCAATACACCCTACGAGTTATTTTTAAGTCTGGTTGAACACCCAAGATCAATTCTTACAAAGGCGAAAGATGCTCTTTCCCCTGGCATGGATTCCAGTGTCGTCTATAAGATTCCGTGCAGCTGTGGAAGGTTTACATTGCAGAGACAATATACAGATTAAAGACAAGACTGAAAGAACATCGTACTGCATGTAAGAGAGGAGAGACAGAGAAATCAGCAACTGTAGAATATGCCTGAAAGGAGCATTACCAGGTCCTGTGGGGGGAGACCAAAGCGATTGATCAAGCTAAGAAACAGAAACAACTACTCATTAAGGTAGCTCTCAACATACATGTGTACACGTGCCTGAAGAGGAGAGACTGAACAGAGATAATGGACTAGACATCCCTGATTGCCGGAAACCAAGTCAAGAAGCAGTAATTACCACCAATTAGCCATCACTTAGTTATATCATCGTACGTATCATCATTATTACGTCATAAATAGAACACTTAAAGCTAATTCGTATCATTTTTGACCAAATAGTATAGTTTTAATAATTATAATACAGGAAAACACAGTAAAAATGACAAAAATAATTTATAATTATTATTGAATGATAAGCTTTTGAATTCGAAATTGAGGTAATAATTACAATGCTTGCTGGTTGAGAAAGAGATGACTTAATGGAGATAATCATGAGTGCTATTACATCATAGTACAAGTGATTTGATAAACAGATTTAAATACAATTGAATACCAAAATCATCACCTTCTTCCAAAGGATTCCCTTGTGCCTGAAGTACTTGCAATTCAGATGCACTAAACCCGATGTCTGTAACAAGGATCGTAATGGACATACCATTACTGTAGAGTAGAAAATGCTCTTTCAAATAAGCTACAATGTAAAAGATTCTATAATAGATGAAACGAATGGTGAGCTCACCTTTTCGACAGTTTTTGCAATGACTGCGTTTGGTGATCCATTTTTATTGAGTTGACACTTGTAAAACTTGTATTGCTTGTAACTGAAACTTGATATTTGGCCTCTATCAACCTTTCTTTGTTGCCAAAGCAAGTTATGTAAAGTTATCTTGAAGGACATTCATGTCTAACCGTTTATAAACTGTAAAAATTCCAATGGAAAATTCACCATTGTGATTTCTTTACGAAGTGGGTGTGGAATCATGCAATAATGAAATAATCGTGTTTTTAATTTCGTGTTTGGTGTACTGACCACGAAAACCATGAAATTTACGTTGCACAGAAATTTCGCACTATACAGTAGTTTCTTCAAACAAAGGATTACCTATTGATCCACCAGCATAAAGCTGTAAGGGGGAGTTCGGTTTCTCTCCGAGGAAAGTGGATGGCTATTCCATGCCTGTCTAAAAGATTTAGTGAACAATTAAAGTCAGTTACGGCCATAAAGTAAACTGCCAGGTACATACATGTATAGTGCATACACAGTAATATACAATACCAGTTATAACATGTACTGTATATGTTCCCATGCTATAGCTTCCGAGAAACCTTATTGGTTTTGGGATGGCCCATCAAGGCAGATGGTGAGTCTTGTGAACGCCTCTGGTCATATCTAAGTTGGTTTGTTAGAATGAGAAAAGAAGCCAGGCAAACTCGGAGAATCGATGTTTTAACAGATACTGTTCTATACCATGGAAGGCTTTCAGCTGTTGTATATGTCTAAATCTTGAGTTTTTGTTCATAGCATGCATTACTCAATAGAAACATTACTGCCTCAAAGATACATGTCTACCATAAATTTAAGAAATTCACAGAAATATGCAAATCTGAATTGGAAAGTTTGATGAAAAATTCTCCAGGTATGCATTTGTCAACGCTTTTGTCTGCTATATAGGAACCACGATCTCTACCTCTCACTTCTCTCCAAATTCCAACATTCTCAGTCCCTATGTTGGATCTTACATGTACTTGTGCAGTATCCCATACTCCTTTGTGGTATTATAAAAAAGCATTTATTGACAGTTTCAGATAAATTTTTATAAGACAGTTTAAGGTACATGTATGCAATAAGCCTGAAAAAGCCATCAATTCCTCCATGGGTTACCATTCGCCACTTTATGAACTTATGATGCCCATCTACACGCAATAAACAATTCGAACCTGGAACAGAATATACCTTCCTGTACACAGACTGTGATCTATGTTAACCACCTGCAACTTTCCGCACAGGCGCTCTGATTCTTTCTCTTTGTACATGTATATTCAACGATTGTAAATTACCTCACCAACATGAGGAAATTTGCTTAAGTGCCTTATAATAACGGTGTCTAGCTCGAGGTCTGTTAAGTCAGTAAACGGCTCGACATTTCATCGCTGCAAGGTCTTATCTGATACGCAACAATATCAGTCCATTTGAAGCTAAGTCACCTTAGAAACAGAAGCTTTTCTTGGCTAATATATATTTTAGCTCGACCTTTGGAACTTTTTTGGGAACTTGAGATTGCCATTTTACTTGTGGGTGTGGAGTAGGTGCATGTGTGTGTGTTTAATTTACTCTCCAGCTCGCTTTCCAGTGAAGGTTTACTCGGATTTACTTATTACTCAATGGATCAATATCAAAACAACATTGTGGATGCAATTGTTAATGCTGTTCATGTTGCAACATCTAATCCACCACCAATCTCAGCTGAATCTAGAACCGAACAACCAGCAGGAAGATCTATTTACCAATTAACATCTGCCATGGATCTCAATCACATCAAGGACTGCCTCAAAGTGGCCGAAAATAATGGCCAACTTCAAACTGTTGGTAAACGTGTTAGGTGCGTTTTTATGCAATATTTAGAGTACAGAATAAAGCATACTTAACCCAACTATAAACATAAAAAGCAGCCAACTCAATTCAAATTCCCGAAGTGGCAACGATGCTGAAAAACGATAAATCAACTTTAAGCAAGTTTCCAACTTTGTTCCACTACGCTGAGCTCTGAGGAAACTGAAATTCTATTTGCAAGCTATTATTGACCCCATCTATAACCTATCAGTGTTCGCAAACCTTTGCATTTACAGTTATGGAGATATACAAAAATAGTCACCTTGAAACAGCTCCTGACGTGAACGTTTCTTCCCATAGCTCCCGATGCCAGTGGTATTAACTTAGCCAACACTGACAGCTGCTAGAAAACACCATATGAAGTTGATTTATCATGCTAATATCATTTAATACTGGCAAAAAGTTGGAATCGTTGTTGAAGTTGGCTACAAACAAGAAAAACAAACAGCCATTTTTTCCTATCTTAATACATTGTTAATTTTGCACCATGGGAGCGGTTGCAGCTGTTAATTGCAAGATCAAAGAGATTATTATGATAAGGTTATCAACAGAGCGTGAAGCACTGTCTAAGGTATTAAGTGGTCTGTGGAGGGCGGGGGTTACCACCATCAGTAATAGTCCACCAGGTTCTTTAACCAGATTAACCCCAGAAGCTACTAAAACAGCTAACACTATTGCTGTCATTGTCATCATCAAGTATGGTTGTTAAAGATGGAAAGAGAAAGAAAAGTTCTTTCTACCGAGTTTATTTGGTCAATCTAAATGTTCAAAGAACACGAAAAGCGACACACCTTGGTTCAAAGGAGAAGTTTGTGAAGTACATCCGAGATACATTCTGTTTTCCTCATAGTTTAGTGAGAAAGGATGGCACAATTCCTATTCCTCAAGGGAATCGACGTTCAGCTTTAGCCAATACAAGTGTTGGTTTGTTAGGGAAAATTGAATTTCACTCCACTTGGTCTCCAGAGGATATGAGGAAAGATATATGCTCGGTTTTTTCAAAGCCTTTTAACTTGTCGACGGAAGACAATGCTGCTGGAAAAGTGTTTCAATTCCAGTATCTTCAACATACAGGAGCTGGAGCATATAGCCTGCGTATACCAACAGTTACACTATCGTTCGAATGGAATGGTCGACAGGTGGCAACCTTAGCTAAGAGTGGTGGATGTAGAGACATCTCAGCAACAGACGATATCCCAGTACTTGATGCGACGACAAGCTCAGTAAGTTAAAGTATAATTAAGTGTTTCAGATGTTGTCAATTGTCATATACGCATAATTAACAAACATGTAGGACGATGAACCCCGCTATTGATACTCAATCCTCAAGCCCTAAGCCAACCACCTATATTGAGTGTCAACAGTGAAGACCGTGGTCTCATTATCATTGATTCTCCTTGAAGGCCAACAACATGGTGAGTTTTGATGAAAATGCTCCATGTATATGCACATGTACACAATCAAAAATATGTTCCCGGGCTGTGCATGTATTGATTCACTTGCAATGGTTAATGCACGCATCATGTTTGAGTATGCAGTGTTTACTTTTCTTTTTAGTGGCCAGCCATGTGTTGATGCTCATAGCCAACATACAGTCAGCCCAATCGATATTGCCACTCTGGATCGTCAAAGTGACGTGGATAAGCTCCTGTCAGTATTTTGAAGGTTCTCTCTCAAGCACACAAGTGGTTATGCTGTACGAAGCATCAGGGAACTCTTTTAGTCACTGTCTAGAGTGTCTATTACAAGGGCCCACAACTGCATCAATTGTGTCAATGTTAAATACACAAATGAAAACCTCTGATCCCACTGAGGGCAGTCCAACGGGTCTACCATCAGGTTCAATAGGAGTCCTATATATTATATAAGAGTCCGATATATATTGTATAGGAGTCCTATATATATTGTATAGGAGTCCTATATATTATGAAGGAGTGCTATATTACATCGGAGTTCTATATATTATATAGGAGTCCAATATATTACATATATATTATATAGCAGTGCTATATTATGTAGGAGTTCCATATATTATATACATGTAGGAGTTCTATATATTACATATATAGGAGTCCGATATATTAAAGATTTTCTTCAAAAAGAAAAAAGTAGGAATGAGAGAGGCATAGACCCTCGACAAAAGTAAAAAAAACAAGCGGGGCTGATATGAGGGAGCAAGAAAGACGATACCATTGACTACTATCCTAAACTGTGCATTAATTGCGAAAATTTGCAATTCACAGTAGGATAGTAGTCAATGTTATCGTCTTTCTTGCTTCCTCATACCAGCCCTGCTTGTTTCATTACTTTTGTCGGGGGTCTATGCCTTTCTCATTCCTTTTTTTTTTTTGAAGAAAATTTTTATCTACATGTATCTTGTTTCCAATACTTTTTTGTAAAACATAAAAATTAATTATTAAATTTAATTTTTTGTATTAATAAAATTAATTGATTTTGGATTAATATTAATAACACTAATACATGACACAATAATGAAAATAAATTTAGAGAAATTTGAAATAAAATTTGAAAATAGGTCAAAATAAGGTCAGAATAATTTATAATACAATATAATTTAAAAATAGGGATTGATGCCCCAGCCATCCTCAATACTCAATCCTCTTATTTTGGACCCAGAGCCTCTTAAACACAGATTGGTAGCACGAACCAGCGAGAAACTCAATATGGTACGAACCCAGTTAAGGGTGACACTGTATGGTTGTTCCCATTTGATCGATAGCTGATCAGAGAGACGTTTTATGAACAGGGACATTTTGGGACCCAATAGACCATCCACAGTTAAACAAAGGGGAGTGAAGGTGTGTTGGCGTTCACATATAGAGGTATACTTCTGTTTCTTTTCTCTTTCAGCATCTCTCAGTACTTGATTAGGTGTTTTGGTGAGATAAGAAGGAGCAAAACTCTGATGTCAAACATGGCCATGGTTGCCAGGCACCTCTGATTCCGACATCAGCTCTGAGATTATTATCGACATCGGGACAAGCACTTTCCATGACAGGCTCCTTCACAACATGGCTCCAGACACAGGAAGATACATCATAGATGAAATCACGTACCTCATTGTGCCTTTGTATCACGAGACCTCCCTTCTGACAATCAAGGGCATGAGAAGTAGAGAAAATATTCCCACAACCGTCACAAATGGGTGGTAACTGAGACAGCGGTTATGAGTATCTTAGACAAAGAGCGTCCCTGAACTCATTGGCAGCTAGATCATAATGCTCTTTCTGAATGGGTGTGGCATTTAGCCAAGTAGACAAAGAGCTTCTATTTCTCAGGATAGATCTATTAAGGGTCACGTCTGATTGATCACTAATACTGGAGAGTAAACTCTCATCAGATTCATGTTTTAGGCTTTTATAGTGACGTCTGGATTCGAGGACAGCAATTTCATGGTCAACAATGTCAAATGGTTGAAGTCTTTTAATTAGGGCTGAAAACGAATAGTGTATTATTCGAATATTCGTTCGTTAAGGCAGTATTAGAATGGTATTTTAGGTATCCGGATAATTGCTTTACAATGAAAAGCCTGTTAAATTGATGAGAGGCTTGGCTTGTGAT
>JAYJLX010044025.1:0-13398 GCA_036873525.1 Chalinula nematifera
CGGTGGGATATGAAGTGGGGAAACCCCTCAAGGTATTATAATTATAATGATAGTTTGATAAATTAGTGATTGTGTTTAAACAGATGGTTAACTGCGGAGAGTTACTGAGTAAGTGGGTAGGAGAGAGTACAAAGAACATTGATTCCATCTTTCAAGAAGCTCGATCCACTGATGCTATTCTAGTGTTTGATGAAGCTGAAGGTCTGTTTGGTCAACGTACTGAAATGAGGTATATAATAATTATTAATGTTATATAACTAGTATTAATAACTTATGTACATAGTACATCAACTGATCGTTATGCTAACGTTGATGTTGGAGTGTTACTGTATCATATTGAGAGGTTCCCTGGCATTATAATACTAACGACCAATCTCATTGATAACATGGACAAAGCATTGTTCAGGAGACTGAAGTTCATACTACACTTTGATCTACCCAATGCTAAATTAAGAGCCCAACTATGGAAGGTATGCACTCCACACTTGTCTGATTCATTCAGTACATAACCTGAGTATTGTTCATACAGTTACTGATTCCCTCTGAAACTCCATTGGGTGAGGATGTTGATTTCGATCGACTCAGTCGTCATGAACTGAGTGGTGGGAACATTAAGAACAGTATATTTCGAGCTGCAGCTAGAGCAGCTATTAGGTACTCTATCATTTGGAATATACCTGTACTAATTTGACTGATTGTACTGAATCATTATTTCTATAGGGCAGTTGATGACCGCATCCTTAAAATGGATGACCTCGAAGGAGCCGCACTAGAGGAGATTGGGTCCACTTCAACTCGTATGAACTTTAGGAGGCAAGACTCGGGCACACCTGGAGTATATAATTAACCCTTTAGTATCATATGCTTTTACTCCGTCATTGATTATTATATACCACATGCATTATGCTATTTCCAGATTGGTATTATAATATTATTTCTAGAGTATTACTTGATCATTTTGAGGTGCTCTATTTTGAGTTTCAATTCAACAAATTAAATTTTTTAAAAAACTGAACTAGAATAATAATGTCTGTTTTTTTTTTTTTTTGTAAATAATAAATCTCACAAAGCAAGCAGATCTATATCTATGATTAGAGTATCGATAATCTCCACCCATATCATAACTGAAAGACTAATTAACGACCTTGAGTGAGTCTTGGTTATTATTAGATCGAGGATATATAAACTTACGTCTTGCAAGGAGGCCAATCCAAGTATCAAATTAAACTACTCAACGTTCTGTTGTATCTATTATATTATTTGTACTATGGCTGATCAAGAACAAGTGTTTCCCAGTGCCCTGGCCTTTCTTGGCCAACTGACGTCCACCTATCCCAATGCTGAGGCTCTGATCTCCTCCAGTCAACTAAAATCCCTTACCACTGACGTTACGTGAGTAATGTAATAGTAATTATTTACTTCAAAGGAAGTTGCTGTGGTATAAAGCCCATAGTAATATTGGCTGGTGTTGCTTGGTTGGTGTAAAAACCCTTTGTAAAAGCCTATTATGCCTATACTTTAACTCATGAATGTCATTAAAAACTTGACAAAATAACAATTGATCCTCATAAAATGTTTTAACCACAGGGAGCCTCTCCAAGGGGATCATGTGAATGAAGAATTTGTGGACATCGCCAAATCCTATTTTGAACTCAAACTTTCCATCGTTAATGCAGAGAACAGCTTATCAACAGAACTAGTTCGACCGCACAAGAAGTCTAAAACAGTGAATATACATATTTTGTCACGTGTAAACACACCATATTTCATTAAGTCATATATTCAGGTTGATGTTGAAGATCATGGATTAGTCACCAATGCATTAGCAATGGTGAAGGATCGTTTGTGGGCTATTTGGAACAAGAAGCTGGAGACAACTGAACGAGTCCTGGGCGAAGCTGCTCTACCTCGTATTATTAGACTCACTCGGAAACTGAAATTAAATGATAAAGAATCACTGGCATTTGTGTTTACTCTCTGCGGGCAGGTAACGAGGCAAATATTACTAACACACAAATAACTTGATATTAATTGTATAGATTCCTAATCGTAATACTACGATTATGTTTGATACCAGTTCGATGGGTATTTGTCATATCTGTGACATGACGATACAGGAACTGACCCAGTTCCTGGACCAAGACCGCACCCACATGGAACAGGGTTTTTTCACGGGTGTTCAACAAATGTACCTGATCCAGGCCAACCTAATGTTTGACGAACTCACAGTTCATGTTCTAATGGGGTCAAAGGTCAAATCAAGCCAGTTCCTGAAACTGGAACACACCTGTTTAGGTGACGTGATCCTCGAGGAAAGTGGTAACGAACAGTTGAAAGGAGAAGACATCTTTAGTGATGGCCCTCAAGACGAAAAGGTATTTATACTGTTAGAGGCTTTGCATGCAATTTATATGTATAATAGTGCGTATATTAAATACAGTTTATGTAGGAAGGTATATATATGTTATTTTCATATGCTAGGCAGAGGATGGAGTAAAGGTTGATGAGAGTAAAGAGGAAGGAAATGAAGCTAGTGGAAACAAAGAAGACGATTTAATGGAACTCGACGAGTTGCTGAAAATGGAGAGGGAAAGAGAGAAAGATGAACAGATAGAAGCACCTGAAGGAGGCGATCAGGCTAGCACTATCAATGCAACTATTTGTAGTGTATTTATTAGTAGCTATTGTTGTAAAGGATAAAGGAGACAAAGACTCTGATAAGCTTCTACCATACAAGACAGACTTGGAGTATTTGGATGACAATTTCATGGTATTTTTTAAAAAAAAAAATAGCATTTTTAATTTCATAGAGCAAACCAGTATGCCCCTTGCATTCTTATTGTACATACATTATTATAGTTGATTTCTCAAATAAGCAAAGTCAAGTCAATGGATGCCATGGAATTGGAAGTAAGGGTCATTTTATGACTCTAACAGTCTATCAATCTTTCCTATTGCATGCTGTCTTGCCCATGGTTTAGGCTCAGATGGATGATGAATTGATGAGAGACGTTCACATACAAAAACAGAAAGTTTGCCAGAAACATTTCAATTTTTATTTTTCATAATTATACTTATACTTTCATAATTATGGTAGAAAGAGGCACAGAGTAAAGCTAAAGTACTCACAAGAAAATGTGAAAAGCGACTTGCAGTAAGTTTACGCATACAGTGCTAGTTAGCCAAGATTGTTTAATGATCTGCTATGTGTAGCTGACGAAGCAGGCTGGATCATGGTTACCGAGACTGGAGCGAATGGTCACGTCCCGTGGGCTAGACCAGTTTGAGAAGAACATCTTACTAGCTCTGATAGCTATTGTTATCCAACCAAATAGACTATCATCAGTTAGTTTGAATCCAGCAGATGTTGTATGAGGAAATGTACTTTATTGTATGTTTTAATTCTAGTTGGGTTATAGATCGTATGGGTCTACTTTGACTGTCGGTAGTTTGTTACAAATGTTTTGTTCCGGACTCCATGATGAGATAAAGCACAGGAAATATTTCTACAAGATGTCTACTCTAGTTCGAGAGGGAATGATCATTGTGAATAGCTCAGGTATAAAGGGAGACCTATCAACAGCTGAGGTTAGCTATAAAGTTGAACATCCAAACAAAGAACGTTCAAGAACCAATAAATTAAATTCAAGTGCTGCAACAGAGGTCTTCTCTTCACTGTCTATTTATATAGGTTGAAATAGATCGTCGTATGCTCGACTTCTGTGTTGGACTGGACACTGAGTTCTCAGAAATAGTTGAAGGGTCTCATCTCTACTATCCCAAGACACAGTTTACACAGGTTAAACAATGTGCACTAAATACAATATTCAAAGAATAATGAATGTTTATTCACATGATTGTTTGCATGATGATGATTTCACGTCCTTCTGTAAAGTCCACACCTCACATACCAGCTCTTTGCTTCTTTAAGATGTTACATCTTTCAATCTCTCTACCTCGAGAGTGTGCTCGACTCTGAGCTTGGTTATTTGTAAATGCAAATCATGTGTTCGTTCTTCGTGGTTTCTCCTCTCCTAATCAAGCCGGTTGGTTAACTGAGTCACAGTTAAACAGTTTTGCTACAATAAAAATAATTGGCATAATTATGAAACTCAAATACCTGCAAATACTTAAAAAAATTAATACTGATAAAACACTGGATACTAACAGATAACAACTGAGTTGATTTACTCAAGCTAATTCATTACTGCAATATAGTAAAACAAGAAAGTTCTTTAACCATTTTATGTGGTGCGATTTAAGAAACTTGGATTTTACCAACTTTGTTACATTCAAAGCTAAATGACATATCTAGACACTAAAACCAACTCAAATCAGTTTCCAATACATGTATAAATCATTTGGTTGATTTCTAGAACCAAAAAAAAAATGTCTGCCAATTTTTGAAGAGATAAAGGGCGGAGTCTGTCACGCCTACCTAATGATATCACATTAGAATTATTTGCTCGGGTTAATAAATGATTTTAAGGGCAATGATTGGCTTAAACTTCAATAACTATGCCATTTACTTCAGGTATCTATAACTATAATATTAATGATATATTAATAGGCCACACCCGTGGTAGTCCTAGTAGTGCAGTGGTTAAGGCACTGGCCTCCGGAGCCTGGAGGTGGTGCCTAGCTGGGTTCAACTCCACCTACCAGACTAAGAATTTTTTTTTCTTTTCTTTTTCTTTTCAGATACCAAGTCTACTAATAGGGTCTACTTTGTAAACAGACATAACTGTCCCGTCACGGTGGCCAAGTGGTTAAGGCGCTGTGCTTTGGAGCTTGCTCTGAGCCAGAGTCGTGGGTTCGAATCCCACCCGTGACTTCTCCCAACACTGTTGTTCGGTATGCCTGTTACGTGGTAGTAGTCAATCGTGTCTAGGGGCCGACTACTAGCTCCCTATTTATACTGCCTTTGAATATGACTGATTATGTCCGTTAATAAGACGTGTTCGGTCAGCAGTATAGTAGCAGGGTAACTGTGAGTGGCAATGGTTGCGGGCGACATTCGGAATATCAACATTCCGTCTGCCACCATTTTTTTTTCTCTTTTTTAATATTGGTCACATTTAAACAGAAAAATCAGCCATACCTATTGACACAGATCAAGAAACCATACTTTATTTTGTGAAATTTCGTACTAGCTCCCTACGAAAAACAATTGCAAAGTAAAACAACATCAGTTTGAAATGAATATATAAATCATTTTTTGGATTTCAGAAACAAAAAAGCTTCTTCAAATTTTGAAATATACATGTATACTGAATTCAGAAAATTTCGGTACAAATTTTCCTTAAACTGCATATCTATTATGTAGCTTTCGGTAGGTCCTACAAGTCATCACATTTTAACAAAATAAATATGTCATAAGTATTCGCTAACAGTGAAAGGTGATTACATTTAATGACTACACGCCAGCTAATGTGGATTAGACACATGTAAATGCAAGAGTTGATATGGTCAACTGTTGGGTTAAACAATCCAGCCTTTCATCTACTCTCTGTCCTAGTTCATCACCCTATAAAGGTGGAAGGAAAAATACCAAACATATTCTGAAATTAAAAAAAGAGCATACTGTAGTTAAGGCAGTGGGAACTATGCAAGCAACTTAGCCATCGTATAAGTAATCATACTGACCAGTTTTGAAAGCACATTTTCTTTTTTCTTTTTCTGGAGAAAATATATAAAATGGAATATTATAATCAATATAATATTATACTAGTATTGTTACCACAGGTTATTCTAAGTAAAGATCAGAAAGCATTAATTCTTAACACTGTTAGTAACTTTGAGGCCTACAAGAAGTGCCGTAAGAGGATGGGAATGGATGATGCCATTACTTACGGAGCAGGTATGGTCATCTTGTTTCATGGTGACCCAGGAACAGGGAAAACTATGATGGCAAACGCACTCGCCAATAAATTGGGGAAGAAGGTATACTTTATACTAATGGATCACATGATTTACGTTGTTTGGTATATTACAGGTTTTGTTGATCAATTTCCCTTCTCTTGGTTCAATGTCCGCTGGAGAGAACTTCAAATTCATCTTTAGGGAAGCCAAGATCAATGACGCCATCTTATTCTTTGACGAATGTGAATCCATTTTCGAAACAAGAGAGAAAGGAAACCACAGTGTAAATATGCTCCTCACAGAAATAGAAAGGTTTAACTATAGTTTAACTGTATATAACTTATTTTATTGAGTAATATTTTAGGCATGATGGTCTGATAGTAATGGCTACCAATCGTCCTTATGATCTTGATGAAGCCATGCACAGACGTATCATGATTGCTGTTGAGTTCAGACAACCCGATCATCTCCTTCGTAAAGCAATATGGAAATCACATATTCCAGAGGCAATGAAACTAGGAGACGACTTTGATCTGGTATATACACACACATGTATAACAGCCATTAGTATCATTGATATATATATTATAACAGGATGCATTATCATTACGGTTTGAACTGAGTGGAGGGTTTATAAAGAACGCCATATTATCAGCTCTATCAATAGCTGTATCTAGAGACGGAGATACGCCCACTGTAACTCAAGAGGATTTTATTCAGGGGGCTAACCTCCAGTTAAGGGGTCGACTTCGTATGAAGGACTTCCATCGTCGATTCGTACCTTCTAAAGGTCTGGATAAGGTTATTGCATCTGCAGATATTATGCAATCACTCAAGGAAATCGTGCAGTTTGAGAAAGCAAGGTATAGCATATCTATATATGTATTTTAATGTACTAGTGGTCTATTGATGGTTATATATTCAGATCAGTGTTGTTTGGTCAATGGGGATTCTCAGCCACTGAGCAACAAGGGTTAACTTGTCTATTCCATGGTTTACCCGGTACCGGTAAATCCTTGGCGGCAGAAGCGGTGGGATATGAAGTGGGGAAACCCCTCAAGGTATTATAATTATAATGATAGTTTGATAAATTAGTGATTGTGTTTAAACAGATGGTTAACTGCGGAGAGTTACTGAGTAAGTGGGTAGGAGAGAGTACAAAGAACATTGATTCCATCTTTCAAGAAGCTCGATCCACTGATGCTATTCTAGTGTTTGATGAAGCTGAAGGTCTGTTTGGTCAACGTACTGAAATGAGGTATTATTAATAATAATTAATGTTATGTAACTAGTATTATTAATAACCATATGTATATATACAGTACATCAACTGATCGTTATGCTAACGTTGATGTTGGAGTGTTACTATATCATATTGAAAGGTTCCCTGGTATTATAATACTAACGACCAATCTCATTGATAACATGGACAAAGCATTGTTCAGGAGACTGAAGTTTATACTACACTTTGATCTACCCAATGCTAAACTAAGAGCCCAACTATGGAAGGTATATATACTCTACACTATAACTTATTCAGTACGTAACATTATTGTTCGTACAGTTACTGATTCCCTCTGAGACTCCATTGGGTGAGGATGTTGATTTTGATCGACTCAGTCGTCATGAATTGTGTGGTGGGAACATTAAGAACAGTATATTTCGAGCTGCAGCAAGAGCAGCTATTAGGTACTCCATTATATCCTATATTAATTTTGGATTTCCAGTATTGTCTGACTATAACGAGTCATTATTTTTGTAGGGCAGTTGATGACCGTGTCCTTAAGATGGATGACCTCGAAGGAGCCGCACTAGAGGAGATTGGGTCCACTTCAGCTCGTATGAACTTCAGGAGGCAAGACTCGGGCACACCTGGAGTATATAATTAACCCTTTAGTATCATATGCTGTTACTCCGTCATTGATTATTATATGCCATATATATTATGCTATTTCTTCCAGAGTACTGGTATTTGAGTATTTCTTTGTCATTTTAAAGGTGCTCTGTTTTGAGTTTCAATTCAATAAATTAAATTTTTAAAAGAACTAAAGCAATCAGAATAACAACTGGTATTGGTAATAATAATTGGTAGTAATAATAATATCTAGTTGAACTGTTATATCTCAAAGTTTAACTGTCATATCATATCTCAATCCTGTCTCCTGAAACTAGACTAGTTCTGGTAGAAGAAGCACCAGTCTCTTCATTACCAGCTGCTTCTAAATCATTCAGCTTCAATAGGCAATCATCAGTACAGTTGGCCTCCGTATTATAATAATATTGAGATATCTAAAGCATGGTTCACCGTGCTATATCGGGAATTAATAAACGAACGGTTGGCACTTTTGATACACCCACGCAGTTATATACTATAAAATAGAATAATTATAGAGTACCTGATAGCTGCCTCTAGCTGCAGCTTGGAATATACTGTTTCTAATGTCCCACCACTAAATTTATGGTGCAGTGGTGAAACTAATCATTATATTATACTGAATTTTTTTTTTGCAGAAGATTCAGAGTTTGCGTAGATCGCTTGCGATTGAAATACGAGTTATCACAAACACCCCCCCCCCCCATCCTGCCACCAGGACTTGTTATATAATATTTTGTGTGCTGCGTGTAGTTTAAGTCTGAAGTAAAAGAATTGGATGATATGATTAAGTGGAGGACAGATAAAGAATCATCTCGTACCATTCATGCAGAAGTTAGTTGTGAAAAATTACTAGTTAACCACATGACGGATTTGATTTCTGTTGTAGTTGCAAGCCAGAGCAGACACATGGAAAACTGATACTAAGAATGAAGAGGTAAGCCATTATGGTTCGTGATTTGTATGGTTTGATTGATTGTCCTAAATGTTCCCTATAGTCCTTACAATTGCAAACTCAAGTAGCAGAATTGAACAGTAGAGTGAGTGAGCTCTCTAGTCTTTGGAAGCTGGTTCAAAAGAAGTAAGTTTTAGTTTGTAATAAACTACAGTGCAACCTTTGATAGTGGACCCTCTGAGGAAGGGATAGTATATAATAAACCTCTCAACAAAGGACGGTTGTTAGTGGCCAAATAGACTTGTATAGGTTTTGACCTGTGGAGAGGACAACCTCTTTATAAAGGACAAAGCACTTCTATTTATTTATATAGGGTCCCAAAGTGTCCTTTATTCAAAGGCTCCTTTGCTGTCACTAATGTGTGTGCTTGTCATATAGACAAAGAGAGGGTAATGTCAGTGCTCAAAGTGATTGTTTAACTTCATTTGTTATCTTATAGTAGCAAGCCAAAGTGAATGAATTAACTAAAACAACGGTTCAACTTAAAAACGACAAAGACACTATAAACCATTCAAATAAGAAAGTGGTACTCTTTCACTGTATAGTTAATAATTATATATTATAACTATCATATTAGGCTGACTGCTAGTTAGCAGAAAGGGATGATAAAATTACCGAGTTAAAGAAAGCTGTACAAAAGACCTTCATACTCGCTTAAGGCTGATTCACACTACAAACGTAACAAAACGTAACGTTAGCCATAACAAAAGCGAATACATGGGAAGAGTACGAATCATTAACGTGACGTAATGAATAGAAAAAGTTTCTATTCATTACGTTACGGTAACGATTCGTACTCCTCCCATGTATTCACTTCTGTTACGGGTAACGTTACGTTTTGTTACGTTTGTAGTGTGAATCAGTCTTTAGTGAGTCATTCAGTTATCCTTTGCACTTTAATGTGGTAATCATGTGATTTTTCATTTTCAGAGTAAGCTTATTAGTTCACCTCCCCCACAATGGAACCAGCAGTAAGGTGTATTGTGCTGGCTGGCTGCTGTTCAATTGCTGAATAAAACCAAACAAACTTATTATTATTATCCACTGTCATCATGTTTATCTCAATGGGTAGGGAGTGGCTTGTACTGAGTAGTTAGAAGCCATCTATAATAAACTCCAGGATGCCTTTGATCTACTCTTATATCATAACTGAAGGACTACTTAAAGAAAGTCGTATATAGTATATCTCTTGAGGAGTCTTGGCTAGTTGAGGTTATAGACTTACTTCTTGCAGGAGGCCAAACCAAGTATCAAATTAAGCTATTCAAAACTCTATTTGCATCTATTATATCTGTGCCATGGCTGATCAAGAAGACGTATTTCCCAGTGCCCTGGCCTTTCTTGGCCAACTGAGATCCACCTATCCCAATGCTGAGGCTCTTATCACCTCCAGTCAACTAAAATCCCTTACCACAGACGTTATGTGAGTCTATTTAAAAATGTATAATATAATAATATTTATACCATGATAGCTTCAGAGTAAGTTGCTGTGGTATAAAGCTCATTTCAACTCATGAATATCATTAAAAACATATCACAGTAACAATGTTTTGATTTTTTGCTGCAGGGAGCCTCTCCAAGGGGAGTATGTGAATGAAGAATTTGTGGACATCGCCAAATCCTATTTTGAACTTAAGCTTTCCATCATTAACGCAGAGAATAGCTTGTCAACAGAACTAGTTCGACCACACAAGAAGTCCAAAATAGTGAATACATTAAGTTTGTCATATGGGAACACACCATAGTATTACATTGTATCATATTCATGCAGGTTGATGTTGAAGACCATGTATTAGTCACCAAAGCATTAGCAATGGTGAGAGATCGTCTGTGGACTATTTGGAAAAAGAAGCTGGAAACAACTGAGCGTGTCCTGGGTGAAGCTGCTCTACCTCGTATCGTTAGGCTCACTCGGAAACTGAAATTGAATGATAAAGAATCATTGGCATTTGTGTTTATTCTCTGTGGGCAGGTAACGAAGCAAATATTACCAACACACAAATAACTTGATATTAATTGTATAGATTCCTAATCGTAATACTACGGTTATGTTTGATACCAGTTCGATGGGTATATGTCATATTTGTGAAATGACAATACAAGAACTGACCCAGTTCCTGGACCAAGACCGTACCCACATGGAACAGGGTTTCTTCACAGGCGTTCAACAAATGTACATGATCCAGGCCAACCTAATGTTTGATGAACTCACAGTTCATGTTTTAATGGGATCAAAGGTAAAACCAAGCCAGTTCTTGAAACTGGACCAAACCTGTTTAGCTGACATGATCATCGAGGAGAGCGGTAACGAACACTTTAAAGAAGACATCTTCAGTGATGGCTCTAAAGACGAAAAAGTATTTACAGCTGTTAAAGGCATTGCATGCAATACAGCTTATATAGGATGGTATGTACCTCATTTTTATATAGGCTACTGAGGATGGATCAGCGGTTGACGAGAGCGAGGAGGAAGAAGATGAAGATAGTGAAAATGAGGATGACAATTTAATGGAACTCGACGAGTTGCTGAAAATGGAGAGGGAGAGAGAGAAAGACGAACAGATTGAAGCACCCGAAGGAGGCGATCAGGCTAGGACTATACAACCATTAGTAGTGTATTCATTAGTACTATTATTGTAAAGGATAAAGAAGAGAAAGACTCTAATAAGCTTCTGCCATACAAAACGGACTTGGAGTATTTGGATGACAATTTCATGGTATTTAAAAAAAAAAGCATTTCAAGCTAATCAGTATACCATTATTTTACATATAGTTAATTTCTCAAATAAGCAAGGTCAAGTCAATGGATATTATTGAATTGGAAGTGAGGGTCTTGCATGATTTGTTTATAGTCTATTAATCTCTTCCACTGTGTGTTGTCTCATCCATGGTTTTAGGATCAGATGGATGACGAATCGATTAGAGATACTCACATACAAAGACAAAAAGTTTGCCAGAAATGTTTCAGTTTCATTCATAGTTATACTATTATACAATATGGTAGAGAGAGGCACAGAGTAAAGCTAAAGTACTGGCAAAAAAATGTGAAAAGCGACTTGCAGTAAGTGTACGCATACTGTGTTAGCAAAGATGGTTTTATGATCTGCTATATATAGTTAACCAAGCATGCAGGCAAGATCATGGATGCCAAGACTGGAGCGGATGGTCGCATCCCGTGGGCTAGACCCATTTGACAAGAATGTCCTACTGGCTCTCATAGCCATTGTTATCCAGCCAAATAGACTATCATTCGTTAGTTTGAACTTTGAATCCGGCAGATATTGCATGAGAAAATATGCGCTTTACTGTATTTTATTATTTTTAGTTGGGTGACAGATCTTATGGATCTGCTTCGACTGTCAGATCTACTTTGACTGTAGGTGGTCTATTGCAATTGTTTTGTTCTGGACTCCATGATGAGATAAAGCATAGGAAGTATTTCTACAAGATGTCTACTCTAGTCAGAGAAGGAATGATCATTGTGAATAGCTCAGGTCTAAAGGGAGACCTGTCAATAGCTGAGGTTAGCTATAAAGTTGAACATCCAAACAAAAACGCTTTGGGACCAATAAAATTCACGTGCTTCAATCGTCAGAGGTTATCCTCTTCTCAAAAGTCGATATAATATTGAAACTTAAAAAGTGTCCTTTGTTGAGAGATTTATTATACTGCCTTGTCTCGGAGTGTCCAGTTTTTACTGTCTATTTATAATATAGGTTGAAATCGATCGTCGTATGCTCGATTTCTGTGTTGGACTGGACACTGAGTTCTCAGAAATAGTTGAAGGGTCTCATCTCTACTACCCCAAGACACAGTTTACACAGGTTAAGTAATGTACACTTATTATATTCAATACTAGATGGTTGCATATGCATTATTGCACGGGTGAGCCTTCGCGAGGAATCCAGTGCATTGCTGTGATGTACTAACAGATCATGTTTCTAAGCCACTGAACTGGCCGAAGTAGATCTAATCATGCTTATTAAAGAAATGCATTTGTATGTGGTGTTATACATATCATCTTAGTACTGTTCATTCAAATTAAGGAAGCAGGAACTTAGTGTGCATAGTCTGATGGCATAAAGATAATAATATTGAGACAGTTCAGTTTTTTTTAAGCTACATTGTACACAGCTCTTAGAGTTTGTATAATCGAAATAGATCGTTGTATACTCGACTTCTGTGTCGGACTGGACATTACTCTTGTAGTTCAAAAGTTTCTATAATAGAGATGCTCTGGCACATAGGTAGCGTATAGCTGTTCTTCTAATGGATCCATTGAAGAATGAGTCTTGATCAACAACACAGTTTATGTAGCCATTGCTCTTGTGTTGTTGTTACATGTTTATATTACTATCGACTGTGTTTACATTGTTTTTCATTACAATGTTATAAAAGACATAATATAGATTATAAAACCATGCACATGTATGCTTACAAACAAGATTGATTTTCCGACTAATGCAACTAATGCGGGGCTTGCTCAGGCTTGCCCCAATAATGTTATACTAGTATTGTTACCATAGGTTATTCTCAGTAAAGATCAGAAGGCATTGATTCTCAGCACTGTTAGCAACTTTGAGGCCTACAAGAAGTGCCGTAAGAGGATGGGAATGGATGATGCCATCACCTACGGAGCAGGTATGGTCATCTTGTTTCATGGTGACCCAGGAACAGGGAAAACTATGATGGCAAACGCACTCGCCAA
>JAYJLX010044036.1:0-11439 GCA_036873525.1 Chalinula nematifera
CCATGTTGAGGTACACAGAAGCCAAGTACTTGGCGAATAGGACGGGGGATTAATAGAAGTTAGATTACACCTTAAGGTACTTTTCTAACCTGGTGGCATCTTCAGCATCATAATGGAATATCACCGGATTTTAGCTCGAAGAAGAAGTACTCTCCGCCATTACTGCTCACAAATAAACAACTACGAATGATGACGTAAATCAATTGAAAAAGCTTAAGTGACTGTATAAACTGTATTGTAATAATATGTGCGTAAATGAATGTCACAGTTGCCTGTAAACAATTTAGCTTCTACTTAGCTGCACGGTTGACTGAACATCATTGTCAACTACTGATAAGATGTATTAGCAGCTGTCTCAGCTGGACCCAGGACTTAAGTTACAAACTCACAAGTAGTTTTCTCAAAAAGCTCTGCTGAATTTGTATACATCTGTTAAAGAGAAGCTCCAAGAAGACATAACGTGTGAAGTTATATTCTGCTACTGCAGACCTATGGTCTAATTCAGATATGAGCTCACACAGCTCATTATATAGACAGTGATTGGACCTTACAAAGTGAATGTCCTCAGACACAATTTATTCCCGAGGACCATACAGGTGAAAACCTTGCCAAGGTCATGAAGCTACCTTCGATAGCAGGAATCTTGATGTATCCAATCAAGCTTGTCTGAAAACAGACAGTGGCAGTAATATTGTCAAGGCTGCCAAGACCTGAATTGGCCTACGCTGTCTTGCTTTGGGCAAAATTTACAACTTCTCAAGCTCTCAAAAATGACACACTATGCATTCAAGCTCATGAAGTTGCAGAAAAAAATTGCAAGTTCAATATCCAGCATTTGGAAACGAAGAAGAGAGTTGAGAAAAGTTCAGCTGAATCTTAAACTCAAAAACACACTTAATTGCTTAATGTGCTACACAATGGGGTTCAATGGCGCAAATGATAAAGCGAATATTAGAACAAGAAGCCATTCATATAACATTGAGCTCGGATCGCAAAACATCCCACTCAGTGCCCACATGGTAAGTATTACAAGCATTTGACAAACACAGGTAACTTAAGTCCTGGATCACAGTATTAGAAGCTTCAAAAGTGTTAATTGCATCTCATCAGCAACTTTGCATTTCATTAATTAAGCATGAAATTAAATTTACGGAAATCCGTGGTTATTTTACTGACTTGGAGTCTTAAAATGGCTGAAAGTACTTGGCTAATTTTAAGCAAAAACCCGGAGTTGTTGCGCCCTAGTGCAATGGACGCCACTTGGTATGCAGGTTCAAGAGTCTGCTATCCATTATGTATCAAATGTCTGTGAGGAAGTATTAATAGGATTTTGTGCGACAGGCTTGAGCGTGGAATAAACAAGGTGCAAAAAATCGACAACTTTACTGTTGCCCCAAAACTTTACAGTAGATCGCTAGGGAAATTTGATAGGTGGAGATTGAGTTAAGACATACCGTATAGCCGGAAATATTTGCGGCAAAAAATTATGCGATTTCGCCTAAAATTTACAATTTGCGAATTTTAATTTTGCTATTTTAGCTTTGTACTTGCGCACGTGCACGTTTGTTATGTGTTTTTGCGGAATTAAATTGTGCGTTTCCCCATTTGTTTGCAAATCGCAAAATTAAATTCCCTGCAAATATTTCCGGCTATACGGTAGACAATACAAAATTTCAGAGCCATAGCATGACGGGAATAACTCCGGGTTTATCGTTGAAATCTCATAATGTATTGTTATGCTATAACTATTTTCTCGCTAGTCTTTTGACTTTCATTGTGCTTCCTTGTTTAGCATTGTTAGCAAAGGATAGCTCTATCACATGCAGTTTGTTTCATTTAAAAATATTGCTCAAAACTCGAGTTATGATACTGTAAAGTTGACTATTATTTAAGTCAAATTGGGTGTAACCCATGACTTCAGTCACCTGCGAAGCTCTTTCACCATCTCAAGTCTGACAGACGTTCTTTCTGCTGATTTGTATGCTACAGTGTCCGCAGTAAATCTTTTACTCCAGCTAATAAAAAATAAGTTCCTGGTGGAAGATGGCAGTGACTCCCAATTGACATTAAATATCAAGAAACGCGTAAAACAGGACCTCAGCATCCGTTACAGTAGCTATGGAGATGAGATTATGATAAATTTAATTGTGATAAATTTATTCGATATTAAGGTATATTGCAATATTGAAATGGAAAAATATTGAGGTATTAAATTGTCAACACTGCCCAGCTCTATTCACCATTATCAACTCTTGTCCACTTCTTGGAAGTGAGACCATGCATGTAATGTGGGGTGTCCTTGATGTGTCCTACGCCCTTGCTGATTGAAATTCCCCCCTTATAATAATTATATGTACAGTACATCGCAAAAAAAACTTTACGTAGTGTAGTACGAAACGATTGTTTCCTCGATCCAAACACAGTCATTGTTCTCTACTGTGTTATACTCAGCTGTCATAATTTTTTGTTGAACTAATCTATACAAATAGATAAAGGTTTCAACAAAAAGTTATGACAGCTGAATACAACACAGTAGAGAACAATGACTGTTTTGGATCGTTTTTTACCACGAAACGATTACGAAACGATCGTGCGACGTAAAGTTTTTTTTGCGATGTACTGTATTTTTAACTCATGAGGATGAGATCTTGTTGGTTTAGGTGAGTAAAATTTTAGATAATTAACGATTACCTTAAAAACTACAGATGTTTTTTTTTTCGCTGCTGCTGCTGCTGCAAAAGCATTGTTATAACTTCATTGCGTTCAATAATATTGATTGCATTTTACAAACATTCATTGCAGTTTTTTTTTGCTATCACGTGTGAAGCTATTAACATAATGTCTAAGCCTTTCCACCCCTTCGTGTATCTAAATGTGCTTTTTAACAAAGGCAACATGGCCATTGTTAAAGTAAATGACATAGTCCCATGCAGACTGCTACTGCCTCTGATAAGATGAACAAGTAAAAGCACTCCACGAATTAACAATTGCTAATGGGCCATTATACGGGAATCAAGTAAAATACTTGGATAAGCAAGGAGCAGAGTCTGCTTTGCCAACGCTGTCATCTCCAATGAAGGATCGCTTTATTTACAATACCTTCCTCAAGCTTTCCATTATATCTTCATAAAAAATTAAATAGACCTATATGGAAGCATGCGGCTATATGGCAGCACGCGGCTGTATACTTGTATAAGCATTACTGTTGGCCACTCTGTAGCATTCTACCCAAAAATTCTTTTATTTCATCCCTTTATAACATCCTCACAAACTACATTCTCGGCTAACACACTCAGAGCTTGCCAATCTGTAAATGACTAGGCTTACAATCTGCAATTCATGCATTATTTCATGATTATCATGCATTGCTACAAAACCGCAACCTCGTTTTACCAAATGCTTCCCAAAAAGGTGTATGTCTTGTATACTTACATTATACATGTCAAACACATTACTGTACTGTTATTCATTCAGGAAAAAAAGTGGAGGCAGCTGATATAGTCAGTTGCATCACACATATTTATACATGATATACATATACATGATAATTATAAATTAATAAATACTAGTCTTTATCAAATACGCCAACTATCACTTCTGAAAAGTACATGTACTTATTAAATAAACTCAAAATAATGAAAAGGCTGAACAATAAGCGTTACAACCTGCTGAAGGGGCATTATATATAATTTATTTATTTACGTTACTATCAATTATTACTGATTTTATAGAAAAAAGCTTGAGCAAGTTGAGCAATGCAGTATAAATTCAACCACCGAATTGATGTGTGCACTGATGAGTATATAGTACCCAAAACAACTACTGGCTGTATGTTTAGAAAAATCGGGTATTAATTAATCAAATATACGTAAATCCATTTCAGTATGTTCATTACATGAAAACATCTTTCATTATAGAGTATTGTGAAAATAAGTATAGTGAAATCACTGTTGACAATTGAAACAAGACCTTACCTCCATATGTGCAGAATAAAGAAAAGTTCTAAATCCTATTACGGTAAATGAACTTGCATTTATATGCACTATTGTTCTTTAACACAATATTATGGAAATTTGAAAATTAAGGCTAGCTGAGCCAAAAACATGCCAGCTTAAATTACCATAAAAAGCACTGACTTACAAAAATGAATACATTTCTTATTGCTAGCCAAACTGATGCACACCACACGTATCACTTTTTTACATTGAACTTCCTTTTGCTTCTTGTCAATTAATTACGTGCATGCATGAGCACATTAAAAGTATGTGATTTTTCAAGCATGCATGTTACATGCATGTAACATGCATGAGGCATAGATATGCACTGCACTTTTATGGAACAGATTTATGGAATGTTATACTCAAGTTTGCAACAGATTTATGGGATGTTAATACTCACTCAGTACATGCTGCAAGAGTATTACAGTATGCGTCAAAAAAGTGGGCGGACTGCACCGTAATTACTGAGGACAATACAGTAATTGCTGAGTAACAACAACAGTACTTTATTCAGCTGCTACATGTTTAACAATACAGCAGCTGTTACATGTTACAGTACTTTGAAAGTGTATTTTCTGCTAAAGGGACTAAATTAGACGGAAAATAAGCTCCCATTAAAATTTATTGCATGACACCCACTTCCGGGGGTGTGGCTAAAGTGTAACCATGTGTAATAATAATCAGTTCTATGGTGTACAGCTAAACTGACTGTCAAAAATAGTAGTAGTAGTAAAGCCAGCTGGTCGTAAATCAACCTGGTAGTATGATGGAAGAGCATATAAGGCAACTTACAGATGCAACGCAGCCAAAGACGAGACCAAAGAAACAATCAGTAAACCATGTGTAATAATAATCAGTTCTATGGTGTACAGCTAAACTGACTGTCCAAAATAGTAGTAGTAGTAAAGCCAGCTGGTCGTAAATCCACCTGGTAGTATGATGGAAGAGCATATAAGGCAACTTACGGATGCAGTCAACGCAGCCAAAGATGAGACCAAAGAAACAATCAATAAACTAAACTGCCTGGAAAATCGACTCAACAAATGGCAGCTAGCTTTAGAGGTCCTCCTCAACAGAGTGGTGATAATTATTTTAACAAAGAATGAATACTGTACGGAGCAGGCTGAGGCAACAAGCATGTTTTCCGCAACAACCGCCATACAATTGGTCGCCTAAGACAACACCAGTTCCCACCAGCAATAGACCTCTGGGTCCATGTTTTAGATGTGGTGATATGGACCACTTGCAGAGTGCATGCCCTTGGATGACTATTCCGTATCCTAATAATAAATGTAACTAACGAGTGCGGTGAGCACCCGAGTATTGGAAAGGTCCAAAAAGTTGTTACATGTAACAATGACATTGTTGAAAGTGAATTCCTGTGGGAATATTAAATTTAAGTGAGGATATGAGAGTAGATACATATACGGGTTTCTGGGAGGCCAGCAAAGACCTGTCTCATACAAGCATTTCAGTAAAAAGGAAGCTTAAAGCAGTGTGTATCATATTGGGAGAAGGAACTTAAAGCATCTAAGCCTGTGTTAGAATAGTTAAAAAATGACCTTTCATTGAAGTTCCAAAACACTATGTGGCCCCAAATGATAGTTCAACTAGAGCCCATAAAGATTTTGTGAAAGTAGCTAAAAAGGATCTGTTAAACAAAGGTTGTGTCAAACAGGTCAGTATGACACCACATGGCATTCGTCATGGATAGAGGAACTCCTATTGTCTCCACAGGCAAAGGAGGAAGTAATGTTTTGGTATAAATGCATTTATAAATTTAATGGAAAGTCCATTTGTTATATACCTTCAGCTATGAGGCTGGTTTATTCAGATGCTAGTAACACAGGTTTTGGTAGTTACTTAGTAAAAACATGGCAATAATATAGTGCATGGACAATGGTCAAAAGAGGAAGCCATGAGCAGCTCCACTTGGAGGGAGCTCAGAGCAGTGTCAGAAACAGTTAAGGCAATGGCACAAAAAATTGTCAAACCAAAGAGTCAAATGGTTTACAGACAATCAAAACGTAGTTAGGATAATAGAGGTGGGCAGCAAGAAGCCAGATTTACAAGAAATAGTACTTGATATATTTAGATACTCCATGTTATTTAATATCAAGATTGAGCCCAATGGAAAATAATGTATTTAGTGATTATCTCAGTAGAATTGTTGATAACAATGATTGGGGGCTGGCCCCAGAGTGGTTTTTTGTGGTCAGAGAATCTCCGGGGACCACATACAGTGGATAGGTTTCCCAATAGTAGTAATAAAAAGTTGAAAAGATTCAATAGTAGGTATGGAGATATAGGTACAGAAACAGTTGACACTTTCACAGTGCATTGGGGGGGGGGGGAAGGGGGGGTGAGAATTATTATTTCTGGCCACTGGTATAATTAGTACCATGCCTGTTATAGCATGCAAGTAATTTTTTAACTGTTGGCACATTTATTGTTCCCAAATGGCCATCAGCAGTTTTTTGGCCTATCTTATTGATAGCTACGGAAATCTATGTGATTTTATAGTCGAGTGGTGTTCCTTCCCTATAGTGGAGGTAAAAGAGATGCAAACCTATTTAAAGGTAGAGTCCCAAATACTAAGGTGCTCGCATTAAGGATTGGCTTTGAGAAAGTAAATATATAAAAGTGGTGAATTGAGGTCATAGAATGATAGGCTATGAGCTGGCCATACACAGCCCTGCAGAGGCTGCGATATAATATTTCGGTGTTCGACCGATATACATGTTGGGAGGTAAGAACAATACTACAAGATAGCCAGGAATCAGGGAACTACTACGTGAAAGCTGGATGCTTTAGGTCTGGATTCATCACAATTCAGTACGCACAGTTTTCGAGCGGAAGGGGCAACTACTGCGGCTAACAAAGGCAGGATGTTCAAGAGACATGGCAAATGGAAATCGGACTCGGCAAAATACGGATACATTAAGGACATGTTAGAGGATAGGTTGAGAGTAACAAAAAGTTTAAATATGTGAATTTCAAGTACTAAACCGAGTGTGTACCCTCTCTCTAATACTCTATTATTGTTGATAATAGATCAGTGGACAGCCTGTCTTTAGCTGGCTGCCAACCTTCATTGAAGTGTCAGGGTGATGGGAAGTGGTAGAAAGGTGGGGAAGAGGTGTGCGCTTATGATATGGGAGATGTTGTTTGAAGGGACTGAACTAGACAGAAAATAAGGTCCCATTAGAATTTATTGCATGACACCCACTTCCAAGGGTGTGGCTAAATACGATGTATTTACAGTGCAACCATGTGTAATAATAAACAGTTCTACGGTGTGCAGTTAAACTGACTGTCCAAAATCCCCCGTACTGACTAAAAAAAAGAAAAAAATAATTTTCATGTATAACTGTATTGTATAAGAGTATCCTCCTTAACTCCAGCTATAGATAAACTTAAGTGAGATACAGATCAGTCAGACCTCACATAAGACGATTTGGTTGCCGCCTGTGTACCAGTTAAAATTATTTTGATTGTAATTGTTTACTGGAATTTGATTTGTAATTTTCTGAGTTGTTGATTGTTGATAATAAATAAGTGGACAGCCTGTCTTTAGCTGGCCACCAAACTTCATAGAAGTGTCAGGGTGATGGGGGAGTAGTAGAAAGGTGGGGGGGAAGAGGTGTGTGCTTATGATATGGGAGGTAGTTTTGACAGTACTTTGTAACGTAATTACGGTGCGGTGTGCCCACTTTTTTATGACGCATGCATGTCTTTTGCATGCCACATGCATGCATCATGCATGTTTTACATGTACAGTAGCCCTCAAAAAAAGTTGACGTTGCGTATTTGTTTCGTTGTAGGATACAGCCGTACGATTATACTATAGTGTTGTTTTTTTACTATGTTATATTCAGCTGTCATAATTCTCTATTACTTAACTACAGTATTGATAAACAAACAGTATAACACTAAGTTATGACAGCTGAGTGATAAAACTGTAATGAAAAACAACTTTATAATAACCGAAAACGCTATGTCAACTTTTTTTTGAGGGCTACTGTACCTAATCAAATATGACATGCCCACATGCATAAGCCTGTCAAATGCATGCAACATTCATAGAAAACTTCCCAAATTCTCTCATGTTACATAAAACATGCATGTACTAAGGAATACAATATAATAGGAAGAAACTATACTGCGAATGCACGAAACATGCACTCCATTTCCATTACAGTAATACCTAGGATAGCCGTATTTTAATCATTATTTTAATCATAATGTGTAATAGTGTTAGACCACAGTACATATCATCCTATGTGTACTTTACCGTTTACTGCATAATTTAAAGGAAAGCACAATTAAGATTGCATAGCATCAAGGGATTACGTCTACTGAATACTCAACTACATAGGTTGAACTTGAAGTAGCTAGCAACTAAGGAATCTAACCACACTGCCAGGTAGCACAGATGTTTTAGTAGAAAGCTTAAATGAAGAAATAAGGACAGTATAGCCTGCATGGATACACCTTTATTACACTGCTAGCTTGGTTCTTGATCCTACATATACCACAGCATTATGATACTTTTCAGCGATATGACTTAGTTTCATTTGCCATTTCTTGATGAATAATGGCTCTTGGAGTTTGAGAGCTCTGGTTACTTAGACATACAGGTGTTTGGATCGAAATCAGCACAAGCTGCATACAGTACCTGTCATAGCAATCGATCACAGCTGAGTTGACTTAGCCATTGTACACAATACTACACATGCACAGCCGCTATGTTTTTGAAAAAGATTTTAATAAATTTACTATAGAATCCCGTACAAGACTTGTAAGAGCTGTCTATTGACAGTGTGGGGCTTGCTAAGGCTTGCTCCAATGAAATCTGAGAAACGTACTGTATGTAAATGTACATGCCCCATCAAATATTTTACAAAACATCGGTATAAATACTTTACAAACGACGTGTACATCATAGACATGCTCACAACACAACATATCAGTGACATAGATAACTTAATGGAAAATACCATGACACAAGGCTATTCACACAATAAATTAATGTAATGCTTGAGGAAATTAAAGTAATATTTTTTTTTCTATTTTTCTGACTCTTCCATAAGAAATTTCCAATGAAATTTAAGCACATGACATTATTTTGATTACTAATAAACTATAATAAACATGGCAAAAATCAATGAGTAGCTGATCACAAATGAACCCTCACCTTTATATTACCAAATCCACCGATTTTAAAATGATTCTCAATAAGGAAACTGTACGGAAAGCTATAGTAAGCACTCTAACAGCTCTGGTAAATAATATTATCTGAAACTGTGTTAGCAACTTTCATAGTAGGAATGAGCCTGGTTTTTTTTGGGGGGTTTGGGGGTTTTTGGCAGCTCCAAAACTACTATAAAACAAGCTCAAACGCAAAATTTGACCTCAGAAATTTGAAGAGCTCCAAAAAACCGATCTACAATGCACCTTTACAAGTAGCAAAGCATAACCAATTACAAATTCATGTAGCCTTGAAAAACACCTGATTTTCCATTCTTCTTTCTTTCCATGCACCTAGCTATTTTTTTAGGGCACTAAAATTCTTTTGGTACATACCAATAGAAGTGCCAGAATCTAGAGAAGTGCCTTTGAATAGTCTTGAAAACAAAAAAAGTACCCCAAAACGCATTGCACTAAGCACAGCAAGATACAGGAGAATCTTCAATCTGCCATTTAAAAAGAAACAAAACAATGTGTCCATGAAGGGGTGTGGTTTTAATTAAAATAATTAACTAGCTTTCTAATGAATTAAATAGTTGTAATAATTCTGTACTATCATAAAAAATGTCACAAAATAGATAAAAAGTTTCTTCAAAAAAAAAAAGGGAAGTAGGAATGAATGGAGCACAGACCCACCAACAAAAGTAATGAAACAAGCGAGGCTGTATGAGGGAGCAAGAAAAATGACAGCAATGACTACTATCCTACTGTGAATTGCTAATTTTTGCAATATTAATGCACAGTACAGCATGGTAGTCAATGTCATCATCTTTCTTGCTCCAGCCCCGCTTCTTTCACTACTTTTGTTGGGGGTCTGTGCTCCCCTCCTTCCTACCCTCCATTTTTTTTTTGAAGAAACTTTTAATCTACTATTATACATTACTTTTTGGAATATGTACGTTGTAGTGTATTACTATACAAATTTTATTACATAATTAAATGCATCTACAAATTAGTTGTAGTTAAAAAAAATGGTAAACACTAAGAGAGAGCTACAGTATGCAAAAGAACTAAAACAGAAAAAAAAAAAACCCTCCAGAAACGGTGGATACAAAGTTGTGAAAGACTGGGAGTGTAACTACAGCTGATAGACTTCCTTGAATAGAGGAAGTAACTTTATCAACTATAAGAATTTGATAAATTACTTTCACATTTGGATTACTAGATCCATAACTAATGCAATTTAGGCAGACTTTGGCTTAGGTACAAATAGTGAACTGCTTACTCCAAGTCCTAGTTTCAGTTCTGATGATGTCAGAGGAGAGGATACGGTGAGGTTATACCTATTTTTTCTTTACACCTTCATTACATAATTATATGCAAATATCTTTGAAATGGATTCACTAGAATTTGGAAATTTAGTGGAGAAATCATCTACTGCCTCTTGAGCTACAGTGCATCACAAAATAACTTTACGTCACATGGTACGAAACGATCGTTTTGTGGCAAAAATGATCCAAACACAGTCAATAAGTTAAGCTTTTCAGTACATACATGTATTACTTTTGAAGCAAACGTTCAAGAAAATAAATATCTCCACAATAATTTCTCAAGACTTCTGGTTGAGTATCGATTGGTTTTACAAGCCTGTGCCTAGGTTCCTGGTATGATCTTAGAGCTGTAAGTTTACTATATATATGATCAACCAACGCTGCAATTCAAATCGTTTGTAACAGTGCTTTAAGCAGAAGCTATGGTTTAGCTATGGGATGGATTTTTGGTTGACCACACCTTTCTTAATTAGTTGTTCTGTTTTGTGTGATCTCAACATATTAAGCATTTTTTTTTTTGCTGAATTGTTAATTGATTAGCCTTTTCTTTACAAGCGTTGCATGATTTTGCTCGCAGAAACATCCAACAGTAAATCATAATTGAGCTCAAGTAAATCCTTTCAATAGAGCGCGACGGATTCACACATTTGTGCTTGCTATAGTACTGATTATAATCAAATTAACCTACATGTATTTAATCAGCACCACGATACAATATAGTGCAAAGTAAAGCTAAGGAGCTACTTAGTAGCTACTGTTAACCTACTTAGCTAATTTGCATGCTCTACTGTACTAACACCTTGTGATTACCCTTCAACATGTAATAGCTACCTACAGGTCGCAAGATTCCTTTGCTCTTGTATCACAAAAACATTGCTAATTCACAGCTTGACTACAATGCCAGCTTTACTACAATGCCA
>JAYJLX010044047.1:0-13395 GCA_036873525.1 Chalinula nematifera
CACGCCCCTTTGCTGGTTCTAGTGACTGGAGCGGTGGACATCTACAAAAAGCTGGATACAGTTTCAGGTAAATGTATTATGCATGCCTAATTCATTGAATGTTGAATGGAGCCTGTGACCACCCGTGGCCCCACGTACTACCTTAAAAGTTTAGATTTGTAATATGACTTGTAATCACTTAAAATATATGTGACCGTGTCTGAGAAAACCCGTTATCTGTCACAAAAATCGTTTTTCGAGTTATGTATACCATTGGATAGAGCATACTATAAGATGAGCTACAATACAAACGATTCTGACTAAGCACCTAAGAGAAACGAACGATAGAAAAAAAAAACAAAAACCGTTCTTGTTTTTTTTTCACGATCGCGACCGACGGTCCGTCTTTACCGAGTTGCAACTTGGCGAATATGTAAGGTGCGTCACTGAAACTTCATAACTTACCTCTACAGACCTTTGAGAGATAGTAGAGCAAGTTTTGTAAGGATATCTTCGCACACGAGAGAGTTACAGACCGTTGAATCTCTATCGTCGATCGAGATTTCAGCCATTGAAATACGCGACCACACCCAACGTTTTTAATTATAACAGGAATTCAATTTTTGTGACAGATAACAGGTTTTCTCAGACACGGTCACATATTTGGTAGCAATGCGTTCGACTACAACCAGATCTTTTACTAGTCTGGGTCTCCACAATTGGGACAGTTGCGAGCGAACCAAAGATAAATACAGTAACTTTTTGGAGGTAGTATGGAATGTACGCTTCAGCAAATAGAGCTGCTTTAACGCAATTGAGGTCATCTTAGCGAAATGGTGTGACCAACTAAGGTCCTGTAGCAAATGCACACCAGGTCCTTTTGCAAGGACACAGAGACTAAGGAAGTATCATCTAGACTATAATGTGTATTGCTACCATCCCTTCTAAATTGACAACCACACTCTTAACTAGGTAATTGTCACTAGATCACTTATATAGAGTCATGCTGTATTAACATAGAGTCGGCATAAGGTGTAGTCTGTTTAAACTTGGCATCATCAGCAAACAAGACAGCGCATTGCTGAACTACAGTGAACATGTCATCGACGAAAATGACAAACCACAATGGACCCACGATACTCCCCTGGGGTACTCCTGCTACTAACTCATATAAGCTGTGATCTATCTTTTAAAAAACTCCCATGGCGTACCCGATATACCAGAATCAATAAGTTTGTTTAGCAGTAACTCATGCAAAACACTATCAATCGTAGATCTAGGTATACTGAGTCAACACCACACATTTTATCAAAGATGAGTAAATGCTGGAAACGAATGCCAGAAGCTACTGTATCCTAGATTTGTACGCATAAAGCAAAATTGTGAGTCGGAAAGTTTAGGGATAATAATAATATCAATAATGTTGTCGTATATAAGCCGTTCCAGTACTTTAGAGGTAACACACAAAAGTGAAATGGGCTTTTGAATAGACGATGGTTTAAAAATGGGAACAACACAATGAGTCTTCCATTGTAAAGGAATCCTTGACAGTGACAAACAAGTTGTAAATAAATGGTGAAGAGGTTTAAATAAGGTGAGGGCACAAAACTTCAGAACGCTCGGAGGAATACCATCAAGCCCAGCAGCTTTGGTGCAGTCCAATGAAACCAATACCTTATACACCTCCTCCTCCGACAAAGTAATCGAGTTTAGCTCACCATCAGCTAATGATGGTACCGGTTCCCTCAGATTCACATCCCCGAAACGTGAGAAAAAAAAATTGATTTTACAGGTTAGCTTTTTCAGTTTCAGCACCTGCAGAATCCAAACCAAAGTACATAAAAGCAGGGAGGGACTCAGTAGTTTCCTTAAAGTACTGCTTGATGAGGATGATCTATTATTCAAGTCATAAATTAGCTGACACTCATATATCTCCCTAAAATCCTGAATATCACCTTGCAATTTAAAGTAGTTCGTGGGATGCTTTGAAAATCTCCTCCGCAGAGTTTTAATTCGTTTGAATACATGACGAATGGAAGGTGTAAACCATTTCGGAAATTGTTTAGCAAATAACCGAAATTTCGGAGCAAAGAAATCAATTGCAGACATAATAAATAAAGATGACAAAATATATTCAACGTCTGACAAACTCATGAGTAAACTGAAATTGATCTCTAGTAAATAGTCAGAATAATCCAATAATTTACTAAGTAATAATGAGGGTTATTGGAATAGGATGCATGATGTACATACATTAAAAGTAATGACAAAATGATCTGATGAAATAAAACAGTTAAGTTGAAATATTAACATTATCAACAGATGAAAAAATTATATTCCCCTTAATAAAGTAATAGATTAAACTCAAAAATAAAATTACACAAAGCATTAGAATAAGGTGAGGAGGCTGACAACGTACTCCAATCAATGTCAGGAGCATTAAAATCACCCTAGAATCTAACACATGACTACCAATACAACTAAATAATGAAGTGAAAAATGAATTATCAGGGTATATACACAACACAGAAGATTAATTCACTATGAATAGAATTATGTACACAAAGCAAACCACACCCCCCCTAGAGGAGCGATCCTTACTAAATAAAACAAAATCACATGGTAAAATTTCATTATCACAAATTGAGTTAGATAGCCAAGTCTCAGTTACTGCAATAATTTTGACAGTGGACAAATGAGTGAAAATTAACTAATTGATTTACTATGCTCCTAGCATTAAATAGTGAAACATCGAGTCAATCCCGAAACGATGATGACAGGGTATTATGTACTGACCTGTCAATGCTGTCCTGTGACCCTTGTGAAGGAGAGGAGACAGGTGATCCATGATCAGGTAAGCCTTGATTCACAGACTTCGCCAGTGTAAATTCCGTACTAGAGGCTGAACCATGTATCACAGAGTCTATAAACAACCTGTTGCCCTTTATTCTGATTGATTCTTTACTGGTACTGTCGTTAATTAGCTCTAAACGTTTTTTTGGCCAAAATGCATTGAATAAGACATGTTTCTTTGGACCTCTTGGTTACTGTTGAACCTAAACTGTATATCTGAGAATAGACATCAGCCACTACAGCTAAACTCGTAAACTTGACAAGGAGAGGGCGAGGTTTAGCCTCCGTAGGATCAAATTTTCCCAAACTTTCGTTTGGGAAAATTTCATCCTACGCAATTCTTTATTGCGGCTGGCAAGAAGTAGTCAACAGATGACATAACAGGCCTGAGATCATGAGATACTCTCCTGTCCCGCGAAGAGCCAGAGGGAGGGTTCAGAATACCAGAAATCACCAACTTGAACCTTTTATCATGCTGCCTCCGTGAGGAATCAGAATTAGTGACAGTAGAAGAACCGGAGGTTTCCATAGAACTTTGCCCTTGACGCACCACTTTACAAGAGTTCGTATTCCGGGGTCACTAGAGGAAATTACACACACAGATTACAATAGACAAATGTGTCTCTTGCCTTCCTTGGCCCTTTAAGAGAAGGGCAAACTATTCTCGTATCTTCTCTAGTGACAGTTCTAGTTCACTTCTTCTCGATGGACCAGTCTACTCCTTTACTAGACAATCCGTGGAAAGAACAACCTGTACATACGACAAATAGATCTTGCCTTCGAAGGCCCTTTCCACGAGAAGGGCAACTCTTATGGCATCCCCTGTCTGGGGTTTACAGCAGTGTTGTCCCTCCATCCTGGTGGGCTTCGAGGTTCTCCCATGAGTAAGTGACCTTAGGAGACGTGTCAGTACACTCAGAGCGCTGGAGCTCCCCTGGAACATTCTTGTTTCAAATTTCACAGTACAACTCAACAACTCAACTGAGCAGCTAGGAGCATGCTCAGATATTTATTATCAAATAAATAATAAAGTTATACATAGTCAATAATTACAATTAATGAAGCATAATAAGCATAATACACAGACAACATAGCACAAAATAGCATAGCAAAGATAATACAAATCTATGTTCAGTTCATAACAGTATTCAAAGAACTAGAAGACTCCAATTAAGAACCGCTAACCGTTAATTGCTGAATACACTTCTTTAGTTTGGCTATAACCTTTGATTGGCCCCTGATGTCACAACTAGGACAAAAAAAACGAATCATCAGACTTAGAAGATATAAGGTTGTCATAGGCCTCAACAGAGAACCGAGCACATTGCCTATCGATCCACTTCTGACAGGAACCATCACAGAACACAGCAGCATGGCCACCAGACGATCCTTGACCTCCTAACAGGACAGATCACTGGAGTCGCAGAATGGCTACATTTACTTGGTTGATGTTATTTAATTTTTTTGTAAGTGAATATCGTAGTGATCAAATGTGGAATAAACAGTTTTTATCCATCACTAGTATTGCAGAGCTTGACAATATCAAAATAGTGGATTGAGAAAAGAAAAAGCACCAAACCATCGTAATGATTCCATTGTGTATGACAGTACTGGGTTGCGTGACACTCCAACCACCAGTGATAGCTATAAAAACTAATGTTTTATATTTTCCTATACTGGATGTATTCATGGCTGAGGCGCTTTGATGAGGAAAGGATTGGTATCCTGTGAAGCTTACCAGTTACCATCCACTTCCTAAACCCTATCTGCAATAAAAGCCAAATATAATTTCATACCTCACACCGGAAGTCATTCTAGCCTAACTAACATGAAGTTGACCACAACTGGAGATGTTCTTTTTCCACTGACTACAAGGAGTTAATAAGACTGATTAGAATTGCCTTACCTATACCTGTATCACCTGCAATGCACTCACTAAAGCTCATTAAAACTTGCGTTTGTTTAACAATGAACAATGATCGTCTGACTGACTTAGCCATTGTTTCTATTGAAAAGGACTTAACTAAAGAAATTGATTTTGAGAAACATTTACTGATACAAAATGTTATCGCAAGCAACATTTTTTTGAATATATATAGTATGTTACTTTCATACAAGATTCTTTGTGCCCTACTCATCACAATAGTCTATATCCGCCACAGAATTTTTGCAAGCTTTCGGGATACGTACAAGAGCCTTTCCTTTTGATTAGGGATTTACTTACAAAGTGTTTAGATGTTTTTTGTCATCGATTCCAAAGCTATATATTGTGCATTACGTTTTCGTGGCAGCATTTTATTGAGAATAGCAAACTCTTTTTATGGAGCAATGCTACTTTTAGGAACTGATTGTTTCTGCAATCACCGTGAGTTCTTGAACATTATGAAACTTGCCTCTAGGCTACTGACCCAATAAAGCTAACAAAAAACTCTTGGATAACAAAAATTGGAGAATTTCTTGCACCAGGTAATCATGATTAGAATCAGTTGTAAACAAACACTCCATAACAACATCAAAATTAATGTAAAGGTACAGTATCCCTCAAAAAGAGGCGTTTTCGTTTCATACTACAAAACAGTCGTACCATGAAACAATTGTACTGCACTTTTGTATTGTGTCTATTATTCAGCTATGGTATTCATAAACGAACAGTATAACACTAAGTTAAGACTGCTGACAAATAAAATTGTAATGAAAAACCATCAAGTATGACAGTTTCACAGTACGCTACGTGAAATTTTCTTTGAGGGTTACTGTAGTTTCAGAAAAAAATACAGTGTTAATCGGTTGACCTCCACACCTGAAAAATGTCCAACATATTCACACAGCTCATTTGTATGTTGGACACAAATGACGCTGGCAAGTACCTCCTAAATGGCCCTGTCAACAGCTTGTTGATAGCGTCCAATACCTTTCAATCAAGTTGAACAGACGTTTTTAGGACATTCAATAAGTAATCTTTTCATGAATAATTTTACACCCTAGTGGCATCAAGAAGATAATATTGAAAAGATGCTGGTTGTATTTTGATACTACTTTATACCTCAAAAGAATTCTTGATGAATGATGCTGGTGCCATTTCGACACTACTTTACGCCTCAAATAAGTTCGTAACTGTGTAGAGTAACAAACCTGCTGAAATCCCGGTGATAAAAATTAAGCTTGCTTTCTAAATTTCCTTTTAAGAAACAGGCTGTTTAGCTAAAGAACGGTTTTGTAGCTCATCAATGGTGGATTGTTGCAATCTAATTTTTTTCAGTGGCATAATTAGATCTATACTAACCCACTGTGTACTAGTATTGAACACTTCATTTCTAAAGTCCCGTGCGTATTTGCTGACTGTTATCTTGATATCACATAATGGCTGGTACAGTAGAGGAGAAATGGGCAATTGACAAGCTAGATGGGTCGAACTGGAAATTCCAAATGTGACATCTACTGCTTGGAAGAGGACTCTACGGCCTAGTTGATGGAAGGGAGGTACTGGCAGGGGATGCTACAGCTGCAGCTCAAGCAGATCATAAGAAGCGTTCTCAAAAGGTCCTGACCACGATTGTCATGGCGGTTGCTACGTCTCAATTGTACCTTATAACATCAGCTGAAGCTCCAAAAGATGCATGGGATGCATTGAAGAACCAGTATGAGTGAGATACACTCAGTAACAATATTGAGCACACACACACACCGGGGTATAGGTGGGTATATGTATACATGTACATGTACTCAACCCTAGTCTACCATACATTAGGCCATATATCTTTCTATATACATGCTTTTCATGAAGACGCAGTACTTTCGAATGGAAATGACGGAGGGAACGTCTCTGGAAGCCCACGTCAAACGCATAAAGGAACTAGCTGACAGACTTTCAGCAATTGGTTCTCAGATGAAGACCAAGTAGTTACTTTGCTTGGCAGTTTACCACAAAGTTATTCGAGTATCGTAACTGCCTTTGAGGCTTGAGGAGCAGATGATCTGTCATGTAGATTTGTGCAACAGGCTCTTACTAATGAAGAGCTGAAACTCAACAATGGGAGCCAAATCAGTAAGCCAGTTCCATCATCAGCGCTAGTGGCAAAGAATAAACCGAAGTTCAAACCAAAGAAGCCGAAGTCACTTACCTACTTTAATTGTGGATAGACTGGACATTTCCAATGGGACTGCCCACACAACAAAAAGGAAGAACACCATACTACACACAAAGTGAAACTTGCTAAAGAACAGCCTGACTTGGAGAGTGATGAAGTCTTTGCAGCTTCACAAGGAAGCATCACACTCATGAGAAAATTGCTCGTAGACTCGGGTGCCTCTAGTCACATGACGAATAGGATGGAGCTCTTGGACCGAACCAAAAGTAATTAGGCTCGTGGATGGATGAACTGTCCTGGCTACTGGGACTGGGAAGGTGCATGTAAACATGAAGTGCGGTCTCAATGGGAAGACTAGCAGATCCGTGTTACTTGATGTACTCTTCGTGCCAACACTTGCCTGCAATTTATTCTCTGTAAGAGCAGCAGCAAAAAGAGGACATAGTGTGAAATTAGGAGAAGAGAAGTGCTGGATGAGGAACCAGAAAGGGACGCTAAGTGGAATGGGATCGTTGATTGACAAGCTGTATCAGCTGGATTGTGAGTCAACTCGTGATCGAGTATCCCTTGCCAGTCAGATGAATGATGGTCTGAATGAGCTCTGGCATCAACGACTTGGCCACCTCAATGAGTAGCAAATGAAGCAAATGGCGGAAAACAATCTAGCTACCGGTGTTAAACTGCAAAAGTCTCCTAACCTACTGTTCTGCGAAGGTTGCGTCGCCGGAAAGATGCGCAGAAAACCAATCAAAAGGGTGGGACAAATCCGATCGAAAAGAAAGCTGGAGCTTGTACACAGTGACGTATGTGGACCTATGGACACAAAATCACTTGCAATATTTTGTTACGTTTATTGACGATTTTTCTCGTTGCTGTAGAGTTTATTTCATGAGCAGGAAGTCGGAAACATTCGAAAAATTCAAGGAATTCGAACAAGCAGTCAGCAATGAAAGTGATCATCAAATCGCAACTCTACAAACTGACAATGGAGGAGAATACGTGTCGAAAGAATTTTCAGAGTATTTTCAAACGAGAGGAATACGTCATGAACTAACTGCACCATATTCTCCAGAACAGAACGGAACGGCTGAAAGAATGAATCGTACACTAATGGAATCTGCAAGATCCATGATTGCCCACGCAAAGTTGCCTAATTCATTCTGGGCAGCAGCTTACATCAGGAATCGCCTACCAACCACAGCATTCAAAACACCAAAATTAGCCCATATAAAAAATGGTATAATCGAATACCAGATGTTAAAAGGTGAATCTGAACTCATACATGTAGATTGTAGACCTACAGATCAAGGCCATCTAAGAAGATCTAATCCAGAATTCCACCCACGAGGTACGGAATAGATGAATATGCTGATGTCATGGTTGGAGATGTAGTTCATCACACCGCTTTTCAAGTACACCAAATTTAAGAGCCAACCTCGATGACTGAAGCTTTGACGAGTAAACAATCTCACTAATGGAAGAGAGCAGCAGATTTGGAGTATCACGCACTGATAGAAAATGAATCATGGGATCTGACAGAACTGCCTGAAGGATGTACTCCAATTGGAAATCGCAAGTAAAACACACAAGCGATGGAAAGGTCGAACGATTCAAAGGAAGACTGGTGGCAAAAGGTTATGCTCAAAAACCAGGAATTGATTATGACGAGACCTTCTCCCCGGTGGTTCGTTTCTCATCGATCAGAGCTTTACTAGCGTATGCAGTACATCACAATCTTCTAATCCATCAAATGGATGTAACAACAGCATTCTTGAATGGAACATTAGAAGATATCTACATGACACAACCAGATGGTTATGTTGTTGAAGGAAGTGAGCACTTAGTATGCAAATTGAAAAAATCACTGTACAGACTGAAACAGTCACCAAGGTGCTGGCCTTCTAAGATCACATGATATCAATTGGATTTCGTCAAAACTCAGCTGATTCCTGCGTGTTCGTAAATGCCAAAAAACCAACAACGATAGTTGCAGTATACGTGGATAATCTGATTGTGATTGCAGAGACTGAAGATTAAATGAAATGTCTTAAAGCCAGTCTGTCAAGCCAGTTCAAGATAAAGGACATGGGTAAACTACACTATTGTTTCAGAATGACAATCGAGCAGAACAGTAAAGATAAATCCCTAATGATCCTTCAAAAGCAGTACATTTTGAAACTGATTGAGAAATATGGTGCTAAGCGTGTCTCCACTCTGCCGATCCATCTGTTAGATTGAAGAAGGGTGATGGAAGCAACTGTGTCGACTCTACTATGTATCAATCCATGGTAGGAAGTCTCATTCATGCCGCCACAGCAACTCGTCCTGACAGGGAGTTGTATCGAAGTTTAACTCGAAACCCACTCACACTCATCTAACAGTGGTGAAGCGAATATTGAGATATCTCAAAGGAACTCCTGATTTAGCTCCGAAATATCAAGGAGGTAACGGAACACTCATTGGATACTCAGATGCTGACTGGGCTGAGGATCAGGATGATCGTCACTCAACAACTGGAAATGTATTCCTTCTCTCCAATGGTCCCATCAGCTGGCTAGAAGCAACCGTTGTCGACTTCCAAAGCAGAATATGTTGCTCTCAGTTCTGCCTGTCAGGAGGCTGTATGGCTTCAATAATTGTAGACAGACGTTGGTATCACTCTTCCTGAACCAGTGACTATCATGGAAGACAATCAAGGTGCCATAGCCATTGCAAAAAACCCTGTTGATAATGCTCGAACAAAGATTTGGTTTCATGAAGCAGTTCAATACGGATCAATCACCCTCCGATATTGCCCTACTAAAAACATGATTGCGGATATCCTAACTAAGCCACTGACCAAAGGACGATTTGAAGCTCTACGTGAAGCTCTAGGACTCAAAGAATAAAGAGAAGAATGTACAACATGAAATTAAGTGGGAGTATTGTTATGTATTTTATTTTGTAATTAATCATGTTGTACACATACACACATTACTCTCTATTGTACTAATATTTAGTTTATGTAGATGTAATTAACTTCATTTTTGTTGTTACAGTCACAGTATGTATTCTCTAGAATATTTAATATCTCGTGTATTCCAGTTTGTTCTAGAATAGTCTTTACCATGTGCTGTTTATGGGAATATAGGACTTCAATTTTTTCTGTATCTGTGAGACTTTTCTCTGGTTCCAATAAAAATATTTTACACTCTGCACGAATCCAGAGAAAAGTCTTTTATATCAAGCAGTTGTTGCCACATTAAATCTTGAAAAATGTTCAGTAGTACCATCACTCTGTAAAGTGTACCAAGCACCATCATCTTCAGATAATTGTGGAGCAACAGTTGTTATTTTGATAAATAGCTAACTTCTTTGTCAGCAATATTTCTCAAGACACTTTCAATTACTGTCTTGATGTTGTTTACACTGGCAGTTAGGGACAAGAGTTCACAGCAACACGTTCTAACTTCATCTGTGTATTTCCACTCTTCGATCATTATGATCTCATCAGATAGTGTTTCCTGTAGTTGATATTAAAGTTCTGTATTTTCTTGCTCTAGTAATCTCTCAATTCATCTGCTCTTTGCTCTGGCTTTAGCATCCTGCTTTTTATTGTTGCATCTCGTCTGTCCAGTGTTTTTTTGTCATTTCTGTGTGCTGAATAGTCTTTTTTCTCAGCACATAATGAACAGCTTGTGTCATCTAATAACAGGGAGATAATCTGGACTCATGATCAACCAATATAGGAGGTGAAGCATACTCTAAAGTCTGGTGCCCCGAAGCAATCTTCTTTTAGTTTATCTACTTTTGCAAAGAAGTGTAGTATTGCTTTGTCACAGTGACTTAATAGAAAAAAAATTGTCTTTGGATGATCTACATCGCAATAAAGAAAGTATCCACAGCCAATAGGTGTAATAGATACGGTTGGAATCCTTGTCAGAGAAAGATTGAAGCTCCTGCATGGCTTGGGTAGTCACACTGGACAACAACACTTTAAGTGATTCAAAAGTGATCCAGTATCACTATTAGAAGGTTAGTTCCAAGGTAAAGGCAAAGGGTTAAAATGGTCCTTACATTGCCATTGAATTAGCGGATCAACGAAAGAAATAGGTATGTGACAAACATGAATTCAGGAGTGGTACTCTCAACAGTGCTTCTAAGGTGTATTGCTCAGTATGTATGTTCATGTTGATTTTGGCATAATGGACACTCCGCAATGCTACAAGATATGCAGATGGACTTGTACCATTGAATATCTTCAAAGCACCTGAAACTATTTCATTACAGAACGTACGTATCATACAGAAGTACAGAATGTATTGCAACGAAACTCACCTTGTTTAAGAGTTAGGAAATTGCTGCACAGGTGAAAATTTTTTTTCCGTTAGCACTTTGAACTTGCCATTAGAGCAAGGACATATGCTTGGGCATGATCAAATTGGTTTTGTCAATATCCCATAATACATCAGTAATGAAACACCGTATTCTATTTGGTCTATGGTGATTCTCTAAGACTTGTGGTGACTGAAATACTGGTGTCCTTAGACTGTGCTATGATGGCTTTGTTTCCATGGTGTCATATAGTGTCTTTAGTGTGCTATGGTGTCCAAAGAGTCCTATGGTTTCCTATGGTGCTTAACACTTCCCATTGTTAGCTAATCAATGTCTACACATTCTTTTTCACAGCCATGGAAAACCTGTCACAGTGATTAAAAATTCGTTCGTTTAAAGTTGTCGTTGTCGTTCGTTTAGAAGTATTTCAGTAGCTTTAAAAAAATTATCGGAAAGTGCTTTTTTCTAGACTGGGTCACATATATATACAAGATATATAAAAATTTTCTTCAAACAAAAAAAAAAAAAAAAAGGAGAGGCATAGACCCCCAAGAAAAGTAATTAAACAAGCGGGGCTGGTATGAGCAAGTGATAACAAGAAAGATTATAACATTGACTGCTATCCTATACTGTGCAATTCACAGTAGGATAGTAGTCAATGTTATCGTCTTTCTTGCTTCCTCATTCCAGCCCCGCTTGTTTCATTACTTTTGTTAGGGGTCTATGCCTCTCTCATTCCTACTTTTTCCTTTTTTTTTTTTTTGAAGAAAATTTTTGTTTCTAATACTTTTTTTATAAGACATAATAATTTTCTAATTAATAAGATTAATTAATTAAAATTTAGCTAATTAATTATTTTAATTGAAACCACACCCCGTCAATGCACACGTTTTTTTTAAAATGGTGGATTGAAGATTTTCGAACTCCTTGTTGTGTTTAGTGCAATTCATTCGTGGGTACTTCTTATCCAAAGGCACTCTTCCAGATTCAAGCGCTTTTTTTGGTGTGTGCCAACATAATTTTCGTGCCCTAAAAATATCGCTAGGTGAGTGGAAAGAAAGAAGAGGAAGAAGAAAGAAAAATCAGACGTTTTTCAGGGCTTTATGAGTAGTAGGTAACGTTTTGCAAGTTGTAAAGATGCATTCTAGGCCAGTTTTTGGAGCTCTTTAAATTTCTGAAGTCAGATTAGAGCTTGTTTAATGTTAGTTTTGGAGCTGTCAAAATCCAAAAAACCACACTCATTCCTACTTGCTAATGCACTTTCATATTATATATATAATATATATATATATATGTAATATATATAACACCCCAGGAGTGCTATATGGGATTTATATGACCGAGCCCGAGGGCGAGGTCATATAAATTCCATATAGCACGACGCGGGGGTGTTATATGTGATATATAGTATGGTGCACGTGTATCAATTACGCATGCGCAGTCGCGTGAAAATGGCTGAATCCACTGGATGGCATGGAATTGCTGCTGCTTTCCCTGGGCTATCTTGCCTTCTTTTGCTTATAAAATTGTTGTTTGACAATCCCGATGGCTAGAGATCTTGTTCAAGAAGATTTGCTGCAAGAAAAAGACGTAAAATTATCGGAGAAAGTTCTCAGTTTGTTCCGTGGGATACCTAGCCTTCCGCTTCTTGCCTACTTTCCGGTTTCTGACAATCGGGATGAGGGAAGACACTGGTCAAGAACATTTGTGCCAAGAAGAATGAAGTGAAATTGTCGATTTCATAAAACGTTCGTTGTATTTTTTTTTTTTTTTGCCCCATCCGTTTGTTATCTTTTGTTGTGTATCAGTGCCTTTTGTACCTTCATTGTGTCATTTCTTTCATCGAAAAAGTTAAATTTGATCGTGATTTGGTTTAGTAGTAACTTGTGACAGCAGTGCATATATGAAACATCAAAGGGATATAAAGGCACACCGTGCGTATATATTCCTTTGATGTTTCATATAGCGCACTGCTGTATACATTCACCGTGCGTATACTGGATATATAAGCACTGTCGGTGCCTTTGAAGTACCGTTTAACCGTACTATATATATATATATATGTGACCCGCTCTACGAAAAACGCACACTTTTGATTATTGGAAAAAAATTAATTGAAGCAATCAGCATAAACTACATACCACTGTCATCAATATGTCAA
>JAYJLX010044058.1:0-13394 GCA_036873525.1 Chalinula nematifera
TCACTTTCTCTGCTAATGGAAGTTCAGCTTTAAGCTTGTCAACATCTAATGAATAGTGAGAAGCGAGAGGTTGAATAGTATCCCAACTTAATTATTTGAAGGTGTGGTCACAAACATTCTTTTTTTTTACATGTAAAACTTGTGGTATTTGAAAGGTCAATTCACCATTGCATTCTAGTGAAAATTAGCCTGGGGACCATGCCCTCATTCATCACACAAATGAGAAGCTTTTTAGAGGAGTGAGGGCCTGGTATCACAAGGTGAAATCTAGAGTCAACAATTCTTGACTCACAATTATTCATGAATGGGGGTGGAAAATGGCACACTAGTCTAGTACAGTGTATTTTTATAGCTCAGATGTTCTCTGCCCGCTTTCATGAAAATAACGAGTCAAAAATGATACCAGGCCCTCACTCTGCTAAAATGGTGTGGTAGATAAGGGCATGGTCTCCAGGTAAGGTAAAATTGGGTCTGTTACATATACCAAAGCTTCAACATTGTACATACTGTACATAACAAAATTACACTACACACCTGTGAGCACACACACACACGCACGTACACACACACACATCATGGAGCTGTATAACATGGTAAATGTTACATACAACATAACGCTACATACAACATAACGTTACAAACAACATAACATTACATACAACATAAACAAGGACAAAGGCTTTAGGTCCATGAACATACTATGGATTCGGTGTGCATTAAAATTACCACCAAATATGAGCAGCCTGACTTGGTGCCAATGAAAACTTTTTAATCAGAAGTTTAGGCTATCTGTGAAGGTCAAAGTAAACCTCGACAGGACATACAGGAAACTGGTCTTTTAGGAACCTAATACTAACACACATACATAGTTCATCAACCTGTGCTCAGTGGTAAGTTTTGCAAATACGGAGACATTTTTTTTTCGTGCCACATTATATGGCAAAAATAAAGTAACAAGGTTTAGTATTGCTGTTCACCACACTAATTAACTTCTATATAGCCCCCTCGGCTAGGCTACTAGCTATTGGTGAGCTAGCCACACCTGCCAGTATACAAGAATGGATTGTCATAGTCTCGCGTAGCGAGATCACTACGAAAATAGGGTCTGGGGACATGAGCGTTGCAGTTTTGTTCTAGTATCAACGACCAACAGTGTGATACTCAAGATCTAACCACAACCGCACAATTGACACCTGTCTTTCATTGAAACAGTGACTGTATCATATGAAATCATTAAAAAGGAGCCCATCAGTGCTGGATTAAAACTGAACAAACAGGATAAAGCTCTGTTTCCACACCATTCTTTTGTAGCGGTCTGGCTACATGAGACTGACTAGGGGTGTCCCAAAAAATTTCTGCTTCACTTTTTGTCCTTCACTGATCTTACGCAAAGGTGAGGTATTCATTAGTGCTTATTTATGTTATTCTTGACAATGATGCATGGGCAGCACAATTCATAAGCAATAATTAATCAAAAGAGACCTTCTCACATATAGCTGAGATAATTTTTGGCAAGTCTCGTCCCCAGACTCCCAGGGATTTCGGCCCACTGATGTCAATTTTCTTGGTCCAGTAAAATAGTGACGCAACTTCAATTGCCCACAAACTTTAGTAAATGTTAAACCCGTCCCATTTGCTTACAACTTGTTTAGCTTTGTGGTCATCAAATAGTGACGTTTTTAAGCAAATAACTATGATTAACCAGCAGAAATTCCTCACCGAGGGCCAAGATAATTGACACAGTGTGCCAGACTCCCTTTCGCTCGTTAGATGCATGGGAGTCTGGGGACGAGTTGCACACCATGCCAAGAAGGCTGTCCCACCAGAGTAGTTTGAATGCACATGTGAGGTGGCCCCACCCACTAGACATTTATTCTTTGTACCAAGGGCGTATAAACGAGAAGAGGGCTTGTAACAGCAATAGTGAGCGCTAAGACGGCGTATTCCAAAATGTTACTAAAAATAGTGTTTCCGGCAAGTCACGTGCCTTTAAGTATACGGGAATAAACGACAGAGCGCTGAATTCAGTGAATTGTGGGACGGTAGAATGACTTATAAATGGAGATGCCTCCCTTGAAACAAAGGAAGTTAGTGGTGAGTAAACGCTCGCCATTGTCAATTGCAGCTCGCAGGCAGTTACTAAAGAAGCTTTTGCCTTCTGTAAGCCCTCTTTCGAACACCTAAAATGAGTTAACCGCGAGCTGAGGGTGGAGACCAACAAAGAAGAACAGTGGATTGTTATTTCCAGGTAACTGCATGCCACTAGTCTAGTACCTTTATCGTTGTATTTTACTAGGGCACCTACACTAACTACATTCGGCCCTTGCTAACCCACGTTTGTGTCTCATGATGACTAATCGCTGCTCCATGCCGCATTACAAATGGCAGGTGCTATTCAACACTGTTCAAGAAGGCAGTTATAATGAAAGTGTTTTAAGGAAGTACCTCGATGAGCTAAGACCACAGTCTGGGTATATGCTTTGTCCTGGACTTAAGGAGTACCCTGAGGAAATTCACTTTAAAACTAAGAACTTGCGTCAGTGGGGCTTACCATTCAATCACATTGATTCCAAAGATTGCTATCTTTGGCATATTCCACACAACGTTCACCATCCAACTGGTGATGAGCTCAGAGACACTTGTCAATCATGTCGGTTACTACATCATGACATCAAACAGTTGGTGAAGCTCAAAAACAGTGTTTCTGCTGAAAAGAAGTCTGCACGATTGTCTATTCTTTCGAATTATCCATTAAAATACCTGTCTCCACAAAGCACAACTGAGCGAGTATCGAAGCTGTCCAAGGACCGTAAGAATTTAACATCGAGGCTATCCCACCTCAAGGCTGAGCTTGATTATGACGTGAGCGATAAGCAGCTGAAATCATGTTAAATTAATTTTGTATAAAAATAAACTTAATTGTTATAATAGCATGCATATTATTAAATTATTGATTGTTAACCATGCAGTATACTGTGATGGATTACCTGAAAAGAAACATTGTTAAATGCATAGGAATAGTATATAATTATTATAGTACAATTATTATATATGGATTTATTCATGCCCGACCATTTCTACAAATGAACTGAACACTTTGTCATATCAATAATGAAAAATTATATTTGACACTGTTGTAGGCGAGTGATCGCACAAATATCCACAGCCCTTCGAAAGTAATAATCATAGTAGAGTGTATAGCAAGTTCACATGGTTGATGTGAAATATTTATTGCATTGTAAAGTTGAACAACTTCAGGTTTCATTGTGACTAATAATGACTTCAGCTACATAGTTTATAAAATGTGTACATGCACTTTTAAGTTTCTTTATTTGGGATGAGCCCCACGCTGTACTAGTCGAAAACTGCGCAGTCAGGTATAGGTTTATGTGCATTTATGTTTCACTTGTATGCACTGTATCCACTAGGGGTGAGTGATATATCAGTAATTTAAAAAATCAGATAATGAATACTACTGTGAATTATTTTGTATTATTTTAATGCTATTGAGCCCATTATATTATGTTAGCTGAATGTTACGTGGGTGATTTAACCTTTTAACACAATGTTTACTTTTGAGTAGACTAGCTGTAGTATTGTGAATGTTGAAGTAGGTGATCTTCAAGGCTTCACTATGTAAACTGCCCTTTTATAGGCAATATCACTACTTTACACCATTCAGTTGATTTGATATAAAGGAAGATTCTCAGGTATGTTAAGTCTCAAAACCACGCCGACTTACAGCTAAGTTTAGAAAACTTTGCAGTTTCATAACATCTGATTTACAACTGATAGACTTGTCTAGCAAGCTACATCAAAGCTTAAAGTGTTTTTAAACTGCTCATAGCTTCTTCAATGCAAGAGTATAGCAACGATTTGTCGACCAACATTTAAGAAAAAAGTGTGAGTTCTAGATGCAGTCCTAATTCTATCTTATGGGGCTCTACAGAGTCCTTACGAAAAACAGCGACCGGTCAAATCTGACGGTTTGATGAATAACTTGAAAACAAGACTAGATATTGTAAGCCACATTTAGTTTATTACCTCAGGAGTCTGCAAAAAGCAATTAAGATCGCATTCTGAACTCTCTCAAAGTTTTGCTCTCCTCGACCATGTTTTTTGCTTGTCATTAATGACGTTTACGTATGCAACGGCACAATTACGTAATCTAAATTGTACTCTCGCAATGTTTAAGCTTGCGTGTCATGTTGACACAGCTTGTAAATTCTTATCTTATCAGTAGATTTTGTGTGCAACAAAGCGTGAGACTGTCAACTGGACTTAGTGTTTGAAGTTAAAAATCAAACTTTTTTTCACTATGAATGCAATATTTAAATAGCTTCATCGCAGTGTTTAATGACCCTTTAAAGACTACGCCTACAACACTTGAGTCCGTAACTAAGTAGACAAAGCACATAAGAGCCTGACTTTGCATTTGCAAAAAGTGAATGTTCATAAAAAAAGTCACCACTTTTGGGGCCGTAGCCCCAACACAACCGTGCACTCAGGGGGTTTCTAAAAGGGGCTGGCCCCCCTTTAGGCAGGGTTCGAAGGCCCTCGCCACTTTTTGGGATTTTTGAGTATGAAAGGTGACCTGAGAAATCTGAGCACTTACAGGTACCATGGGTCGGAATGGTTAGGCGGACCATCGAGGGAGGCTTTCCATGACAACAGCGATAGTGCAGTTTCCGTCACTGACTAAAAGTACTGATAATCACAACCGAGTTTGGTTGCAGTCAGTCTCACCGTACGGTCGGCATTGACGTTGCAATAATGCTGAGTCAGCAAGACTTTACAGGCAAAGAATTAATTTTGCTAAAGGGTTAATTGACTTCAATTTGTAATTTATTAGTTTGACTAGTTGTATCTTTTCTATGCTGGGTATTCAGTCAGTAAATGTACAGCGTACTATGTAAAAAATATTTTTCAACATGTAGCTTAAATACTGTTTTGCTACCTGAGGCATTACATGCATGTCTGTTAAGAAAATACATTGATGACAATGGATTGGAGGATATATTGTTGGATAGACGGAGTAAAATTATAGAGGTCGTAAATAAAGTGTACCTGTGACGGACACGTTTGAATTACTAAGGAGAATTTGGTAACGGAAGAAAGGAACTTCGAATTCCTTCTTGCTGAACTCCACATTCAAAATGAACAAGTTATTCTGAACTTTCTAGCAGTGAAACAGGGATTGCAGGGTCGGTGTTCCTCCAAATCGGTAACGTTACAAACATCGCGTGCCTTATACAATCTACACCGTAAAATTATAATAATTCGACTCCAGATTTCATGTATGTCAAAACATTTTTTTCTTTCTTTTTTTTTATTGCAAAGCAAAAGGGGAGCCAACTAGCAGAACCTGCTAATGTTAAGACTTCCCAAAGAAAAAATAAACAGAAGTAATAAATAACGATAAAAGTGAATTATAATGAAAAGTGGAAGGGTGACATGACAAGATAAACAAGATACAACATAAACAATAAGAAGCAAAAGGGAAATAATTAAAGATTTTTTAAACGACAAATCAGATTTATTCACACTAAGAAAATAGGATGCTTTGTGAGGATCAGTACGGACAAATGGAATGTAAAGGCTCGGTTTGCGACGACAAGATGAGGTAGGACAAGTAGATTTAGAGAATACTTCAGGGGAGATTAGTGAATGGATTCTCCTGCAGACGCATATTTTAAAATATTTCCTTCTGACAGCCAACTTGGGCCAACGTAAACCCTCAACGAGAGAGTTGCCATCACCTGACCACACAACTCTGGAAGCAAATCTCTGTACACTTTCCAGTGTGTCAATGAGTGTCAACTGGTGAGGATCCCAAACTACGCAGGCATAGTCGATGATAGGTAAAATAATACTCTTGTATAATACAAGTACTGGAGCTTGATGTAAAAAACAATACAGGAAACCAAGTAGGCGTCTAGCTTTAACACAAACAGAATTATGCCATTGGAGGTCATTGGAGATGAGGACACGGAGATATTTGAAGCACGGAGAAAATAGGAGGATGGCGTTTCCGAGAAATTAACATAGATTTGCATTTGGAGGAGTTAATGCGAAGGCTCCTGTCGCATATCCAATTGACAATGGAGTCCACATCTTGCTGAACAGTTGAGCAGTCAGAGACTGAAGAAATAGGTTGATAGTAGCAGACATATAAAATGATCTTGGCTCCAAGACTCAGGGAGATAGTGGTAAGGTATTCCATGGTGATGATGAACAGCAGGGTGCCCAATATGGAGCCCTGAGGAACACCAGACAGCACAGGGACAGAATCAGAGGAACAACCCTCAAGGATGACTCGCTGAAACCAATCAGACAGGTAACACCTCAAGAGCCTTCCACTAATACCGACTCCAACAAGGGATCGAGAATGAGATTGTGAGGTAGTGAGTTGAAGGCCTTGCTAAGATCGCAGCCAACACTATTACCCCTCTCTAGAGTCCACTGCCAGTTGCGAGAGGCACTTCCTGAGTGGAACCTCCTGGGTGGAAACCAAACTGGGGAGGGCATGGGCCAGCAGGTGATCTACGACACAGTCGTAAATGAGACGCTCCATAACCTTGGAAATGAACGACAGAACGGATATCGGAGAAGTGTCAGCCGGACAGCCTTTGGATTTAAGAATCAGATTGATACCTTCCAAGGAACAATAGTGGATAATAAAGACCCCAGAATTAGCAAGGGGACTACAGATGCTATGAACAGTAAAGCGCAACATTTTGCTCGAAATTCCATCAGGGCCTGTGGCAGTATTCTCTTTCAGAGAACTAATGGATTTACAAACATCAGAAGAAGAGCATGAGATACTGGAGAGCTGAGGGACCGAGGGTGGACAAGAGGAACAAGGGAGACTAGTAGGACAATCGGGGATGGTGAAGTTGTCCGAAAACTGACTATTGAGGAGATTGACTTTTGACACAGGAGTTGCACGTTATCCTTATACATAACAGCGGGAGATTTAGTATTCGACAAATGATAACACCTCCAGAATTTCTTTGGATCCTGGGAAACTGATTGAGACAACTGAATGCTCCTTAGCATCCCTTAGAGCTTTAATAGCTCTGTTGCGTAACGATGAACTTGTGCCACGACTGAACAGTATTCAAGGACTTGGCCTTCTTATGAGCTGCATTACACCTCACCATGCACCGTTTGAAATCCAAGGGAGAGATCTCTTGCACGCAATAAGCTTCCAAGGAATATGATTTGCAACGATGGTAAGGAAGCTACACTGAAAAGTAGGTGTTATGGTAACACCATGGTGTAATAATTTAACACTGAGGCATGGTGTTACTACTACACTTAGTGTTCAGTGAACACCCTTGAGTGTTTAATTGGTAAAAGAAATATTATGAACACCTATATGGTGTTACCTAAATCACCGAGAGTGTTTGGTGTAGGACTTGCAAAGTGGAATTGAGTTGACCAGGGTCCTGGAAGACGTTTCGTATAGCTGTGGAGCATCTTTAGATGAGCTTGACCTACCTGAGATGCATTTGTGTGAAGCATCATGAATGTCATGATCCAATTGAGAAGCTATACTACTCGCCTAATCACTGCGGTGGTGAGGTTTCAAGCACTTCAGCAACCTCTAGCTCTGATAGCTATCCTCAGTGTCCAGTGTGTGTGAGCTCCGAAACACCTATGAAGAGGCCTAAACGAAGGAAATAGCTTTTTAGTACTGGACTACTGATTTTTTTTCCTTTTAATATATCTAATATTTATTGTAATAGTAATGATAAAATTATTAAAATTACCGCTCGCCCGCCTACTTGATTGTATGAGAAACAATGAATCTAATTTTAGAGGCCTAATATACAAAACTCTTATTATTAATAAACAAAAGCCATTCAAACCACACCTCCAGCATGGCCCAGTATAGTAGCAGTATAAGCACTAAGCACACACATGAACTTTCATTCTTAAACAGGTTCTTCAGTTAATTTCGACCGTTTGCTTGGCAATGGTAATCTAAATGGTGGGCCCGTTATTCATTCCATGTGAAATGATCGTAATGGTGGGATTTATTACCGTGGCAATATAGCCGGGGGGCAGTGCCGGGTTTAGATTTATAAAAATTAACATGTTATTATCACGTATGCCGGCTCCAACTGCTGTATCCCGAGTGCTCACTTCATGTATGTATGCTCCGCTTTAATCATGTATGCTCCGCTTCAACCATACACCTGCTCAAATCATGCCAGTATGTTTCACTCAGCTAACTCCGGCAACCAAAAAAAATCCTCACTCAATGAATCTTCTGTGTATGCTCCACTCAACAAGAATCACAGTGTACTACGTATGCTCCACTCCATGTATCTCCGCTTGCAATACTACAGTGTTTCCGGACTTTTTATTGACTCCACAGCCCCTGACCGGTGCCCACCTCAGTCCTATCTCAGCCCGGGTTTTTTGTCTCAGCCAGTTTTGAGTGCATATAAATCTAGTCTCAGTCTATGAGTTTCTGTAGACCTGTACTCCTCAACTGATCATTCCAAATGTTTATACTCATTACGACGATCTATAATGTCCACCAAGTAAACTGAACTATTGGAAATGCCGGCAGTGAAGTTCAGATTTGTCTGCCATTTTATGCTATAGGTCTAATATGACCTGCCCCCTGCATGTCTATTATTCGATTTGTCTTTGCATGTAGACTATACATTGTATGAGTGAAGAGTGAGCGGTGAATCTCAAACAAGTCAAGCCAATGTACATACGTATATAGACATTCAGACCTCATGTATGTATATTTTATTTCAATCGTAGATCTAGTAGAATAAAATTGTCCACCCCATCACTGATAGACTATCTAGAGACAGACGGTCTGATTATCGTTGCTCCTTCACATTATTAAGTCTATTTGCAGCTCAGGCAGTATACCACTATATTGCCATGGCAGCCTTCACTCATACTAATACTATTGGTTGGATATCCATTTTGTATTATATAGGAGACTGTCAGTGTAATAACGAACACGACAGTGCTACCACACGTATTAGGTCAACACCTGTGTACTTCAGGCCAGGCCAGCCCAGTGTACATGCCATCATCTTAAATCAGTATTTCAAGTAAGCTTGACTATAACTGCTTTACTACTGATAACTCAGCCCACACACTGATTACTGATACATGTAATTATCATGTACTGTATGCGGGTGCATGCATGCACTGAAACATGCTGAACATTAGTGTACGTATCATATATAGCACCCGTCTCATGCAGCAGGTCATGAATGCATGCAGGCTTCGGGTCACTCATCATTATCCATGTGCTGTTTGACATAAAGGTTGTAGTTGCTGTTAATTTTTATAACAGTATTTTTATTCTATTAATTAATTTAATTAATAAAACTAACCTACATAAGATTGCTGAAGTGCTAAAAAAAATTTCCTTACCGGATGCTGCAAGAAATGGACGCTTTATCAGCTCCATTGAGAATGGCCATTTTGATTAATAACTTCCAATTTAACCTAACACACCTAGGCGCGGCGCTAGGCGTGGTTGGTTAAATTGCAAGTTATTAAAAATAATTATTAGGTGTGGCAGATTAAAAATTTATCAAAACAAGATGGCTGGTCTTAGTGCTATTTTGGTCGCTTTTTTTGGTGTTCATCAGGCGATGTATTAATAGCTGTTCTAATGATCGCTATACATGCATGCATGCATGTCGTCTCAAGGTGTGTCTAATCTGTCCTGTGTGTTACTACACATACATACAGCCTATGTTACTACACATACATACAGTATAGCCAATGTTACAACTGATGCTCTGCTCGAGCGGCTCTGCTTGATCGTGCTTCAAAGGATACTGACCCTGATTGGAAGGCTTAAAATTCTCATTGACCAGGTCAGTCAGTCTCTATATTCGATCATTAATTCCATGTACAGTGTAGGTATACAAATAATTTGTATGTGGGATTTGACTTAAACTATGGTAGTAAAAAGCTTACCAAACTTCCACAAGCTAGGATACCTTTTTCACTGAATAACTCGTGAACGCTTCATATGCTGAAACTCTGATAAGAAATAGCTTGCACAGGCTTTATTCTCAGAAAGATTGAAGAGATTTGGCTGCTTGGTCATGGAGAACAAGCTGTTCAAAGTGAAAAAGTTTTGCTAACTAACTAACTCACTAACACACAAAGTGACTAAAATCCCACACACTGTGTGGTGAGGGTAATCAAACTAAAACTAGGGGGTGTGGTAAGGGGAATTCAAAACAACCACTAGGCACAACACTTATGGGCACAACTAACACAATAGACACTAAAGCCAGATTCACAATATGAAGTTAGCACAACGTTACGTGGGCGGTTTGACCCTTTTGATGCTTGTTTTACGTTGGAATAGATTGGGATTCAAACGTTAATGTACATGTAACATTCTGTGAGCGTTATAATTGTAAATCCAGCTTAAGTGCACAACATACACTGAGGGCACAATATACACTATAGGCACAACACATACAAAATAACTAACCAGCCGCGCCTAGGCGTGGCTAGAAAATGGCCTTTCCGGATGCACGAGAATGCACGAGAAAGCAACCATTCCTTGCAACATCCAACTCTTACTTATCTATCACCTCTGTAATATTTCTTTTTTAATTAACTTAGACTTATAAATTGATTAGTCTTGCTTTGAGTCTGCAGTGGGCAGTTATTACATTGACGATTATCAGTTGAAAGCTTTAGTATTGCATGCATGGTTTTTTGCCACTGGTAAATACTGCAAGGGCTACGTACATTTAGTACTACTGTTTATGGTGTTGTAGTGTTATGGTTCACTGAAAAAAACCAGCTCCTTATGACAAAGGAGCCATTCCTAAAATTGGTTGAATGCAACCATGTTCGTGAAGTCATGTAAATCAGGAGTGGCTTCCAAAGTAAAAATTACACTGGTTTATAAAGGCTCACACTGACTATAAGTGTTGTGGGGGGAGGGGCAATATAAGCACAGATATGCAGATTGAATTGACATTGCAGTAATAACAATAACAAAATAAAGCCCACCATCCACTAGGCTGCCTTCAACAAATTTTGTTGCATAGAAATAGAACCTAAATTGCATTAAGTTGAGTTTACATTAGTATTAATTGCCAATTATTGCGCAATAACATACTATTTAAAATATCGACATGTATAATAAAGGTATGGTATTTACAGTATAAGAAACACTGTATACTGAAACCTCGATTATATAAATAAATATTTATCTATACATATAATTAATTAAAAAAAAAAAAATAAGCCAAAAATCAATACCAAACCCGTTCTAATCTCAGCTATACGTGACAAGGTCATGAATATCATTATTCAATTAATATTTATTGCTCGTGAATATCATTATTCATCAATTCTTTTTATCAATTTTTTTTATCATTCAATAAAAATGTCAGCAAAAGTTGCAATAAAATAAGCTTAAAGTACTGGTCTAAAGGAGCTTTAAATGAAACAGTGAGTAATGCAGTTATGGTGTTGGCAAAATTTGGCGTTTTCAAGTGAATCCTCTAAATTTGCTAATTTTTTTTACCTCCAAAATAAAACTTACCATGTGTAATTACATAATTCGTGGATTAAATATTTGTTGATAAACAGATAACCACCGAATCAACGAAAATTTTGGGCCATGAAATATTTCCGCTATACGCTATACGGCAGTTTCAAAAAAAACTTTGTACATGTATGGCAGTCACAACCTACATGTAGTACACGGTCGGTACAACTGGGTTACGGCAACCTGGCCACAACCTTGTTATTTGTGTATAGGCAGTTCTAAAACAATGCATGTTATACATGCTGGGTATATGTATTGTACCTGTCAATATAATTTGCTTGATTCTGCCATCTAGTGCTATCCATGGCTAGCATCGTTAACCTATTGAAAGCATGAAATCAAAGAAAACCATGGACAAAATATAACGTACTGAAGGGTACATGAGGGAGAGGGTGAACTGGGACTTGTACATGTACATGCTACATGTAATTCCAGCCTTATTAAATCTGGTACTTGTGCCATACAAAACAAATTTTTACGAATAATAAAGGGGTGTGTCATGTATGTGGGTGTCGGAAAACTGAAGCCATGTGGAAGCACCTATACAATCAATGCCGGAATGAAGTACTATTCATCATGGAATCACTACAATGGTGATAGTACTTCACACATTGCATTTGATACCTACCATCAGTCTGTAATGTACACCAAATATATATGCAATACCAACCAACACTACATTATTAATTAGCGGGCCCATTGAAGTGCCTTTCAAAAATTTTACAACGAAATCGTTGCAGTAAAGAGTATTCCATTATGGAGTGTAGAGTAACTTCCAGCTTATATAGGCACACATGGAATATATATGCTGTGGTTTTACTTACGTTAAGCCACAAAAACAATATTCATAAATGGAACTATATTCATAATGGGGAGGCTATAGGCATAGATCAAAAGGCCTTAATAGTAATACATGTACATGACAGCAAACAGCTATAGATAGACTTCCAATTTGAGTTATGTTATGTCATTACTCTTGACCACGTCCCCTACACAATATACATGTAACACTCAGAACAACACATACACCATTTTCTGTTTTCGTTTCCCTTGGTTATTGTTAGGCCTCCATCTGGTTGAATGTGCTGCTGTCATGTATAACTTATTACACTATAATATGGTGCTGTGGTTATGAATGGCAAACCACGTCATGGTAGAAGCCAGAAGCCAGTTAAAACCTCGGTAAAGGTTTCTATGGGATTTATCAACCTCGCAACTTCGTCACTCGGTTGATAAAAATCCCATAGAAAACTCTATCTCAGTATATAACCCATACTAGGTGGCATAAAAATACATAATGGCGATAGCGTGATTATTATATTGCCCATCCATGCATATAATCGTTGCATATAAGAGAGTGCATGCATATAAAATTATAACTTATACTTCTAAAGGCTACTCACAATATACGTACATACACATACGTACAAGTACCAGTACATACATATGCAAGTGGTGTACTAAGTAGTACCAACCATCACCTATATATACTGTACGTATATTATAAAACCAGGCCCGTTGAAGTGCCTTCCAAAAATTGTAAGCAAAACAACCAACAATCAAGGTGAAGGTCGACTCGCATTTCCTGATCGTAGATTGGATATGGCAACCTTAGTAGCTCGGATACAACTCGCAGCAGCAGCAAAGCTAATTCGCGTAAAAGATTAGACAGGTTACTGGTAATAGAGAAGATTTTTTCGAATAGTACAGAATGAATGGAAATACCTTAACCTGATGAAGTAAGCCCCTTGCCTCTATTGATCGACTGTTACATTCCTTTGCTATATCCTCAAGGGTGCTAACAAGAGCAGAAAATGAT
>JAYJLX010044069.1:0-13393 GCA_036873525.1 Chalinula nematifera
CCATGTTTCTACAGTCACGCCTACTTGTGGTTAAAAGTGCTGAGTCAAACATTCCGGCCTGTACGAGTGAAGAGTACAAATGATACCAGACCACTTTCCGCTGACAACAGTACCGGGGCCTCCCACCAAAACAATAACATTATTCATCATGTTTTAAATTCATTGCATGCAAATGCAATTAAAAAAAATCCCCACCCTCTTATATTTAGTCTGTTCAGAAACCAATTCATTCACTGTGTTCTACTTGTACACGCACTAAATTTGGCCCCATACCGCACTGGGTCAGTCCTACCATCAATCAGGATGGCTAGCTCCGCCTTCCACTGGCCTCGTATGTTATTCAATACGTCTATGGGTGCTTTTTACAAAAATAAAAAAAAATATTGCAAATGATAATAGTGATGGTGTTCAATTTCCTCTTATCTTCTTTCGAATCAATGCAACTGCTACAACACCTCCAATGATAGGTACAAGTACTACAGCTCCAACGACTACCACAGCCACACCCACAACCAGTAATATTGGAAACCCTGTTGCAGCTGCACACTTGGCAAACAGATATCCTCCTCTAATGAGCCTCCTCTTGGCCGTTTGACGTGGAAGGTAATTGTAGCGACAGCCTAATACAGAAAGTAAATTATAATGATCCCCAATACCAGGGAACTTGAGATACTTTCCACCACATTTGTAGCAGAAGTAGGTCCGACATTGATTGCAGTGCATACGGTCACATCCTGTTGACCTTTCAATGTAGACTTTGCATTTTGGGCACTTTTGACAGTTTGGTGTGTACCCCAGTATTTTTCCTTTAGTCCATTTTATAAACTGTTTGTCACCTTTTCGATACGAGGCACATGATAGACCCTCATGCCATGGAGAGTGACAGTTAAAGCACCAACTGAAGGAACATTCGGTGCACGTGATCATGTAATCGTTCGGTGTTTGTGTGTTCTTTCTTGGATTAAAGTGAGGGAGGTCACTTTCTGTGATCAAACAGCAGTTGGGGCAGGTCTTCTTGCTATTATCTCCCGACTCTACGTTCAGTCGGAACCTCTCATATTTGTTCAGAGTTTCTTGTTTTTTGATGTGGCATACAATAAAGTCACGTTTTAAGGCCTTGGTACAGTTGGGGATTGGGCAGGGAATGTATGTTTGACCGTCTGTCACACGAACCTTGATTATGCTATCCATGCACTCAGCACAAACAGCATTTTTACAACATTCCAATGTTACCAAGTCAGCAGTGAGAGTAATAGTTTTAGTGCATACCAGGCATTCTTTACTCTCATCCAGAGGGAGAGGTGGAGGGGAAGGTATGGCCAATTCGGTCAAATCTAAGTCTGAGCCATAAAAGCTGTACATGCTCCCCATTGAATCCCGGTATTGGTCTATAATGGAACCTCGAATCGAACTATCCTCAGGGATATTTGACAGAGTTTCTAAAGATACCGCTGTTGCCTGCAGTAGGAGTGGCTGGTCTGCAAAGCTAGTAACAGGAGTTGCTACTGTGGTAGATCTAGATCTAGTACTGGTTGGCTTCATCATACTGCAGCGATGCAGCATTTCACTAATAACCGGATCCTCAATGGAAATAGAATCATCTTCAACTGATGCCATTATCATGAAATTGTGGTTCTGCAAATGAGTTGCTCCACTCCAGCGCTCCTTTTTCAGGCTTGGTCTAAGCTATAATATAATAATAAGTAAGCAAAGAGGGCGTGGTCTGGAGCCCGGAAACCGCGAGCCGGATCCGCGCACTGAATTGAAGGGATTAACCTCTATGGATTAACTGACGTGGACTGAACAGTTGAGAATTGTTGGAACCTTGATGGAAAACACAAAATGAAATAATGTCCTCAGAGCTAAAGGAATCTCCCCTCCCAAATTGGCGTGAGTTACTATTATAGGATGTTAAGTCTTGCCACGCCCATGGTGGTGGGACCGCCCACTTGGCATGCTGTGTGTACGTGTAAGTGTAAGCCTGTGTTCAAGTGATCTGATTGAAAATCAATGTAAAACCCGTTCTACTCAAGTAAATTTATGTAGTGCACATAATCTCAGTCATATATGTCACAGTGGTACGTTTGCGGGAAAAGGTCAAAACGCCTACGCATTTAATTAAACGCAAGCCATTACATCTCAATGTAAACCAGGTTTTAGGAAGTCACATGATCTTTCACAATTTTATTATTTTCCAGAAAAAAGTTAGTAATTAACCAAAAATAAATCTTGTAATAGAAGAAGACTTTCCACTGACTAGCCCTAGAAGAAAAAGTACTGATAAGGTGATGATCATAACAAATTTAGTCCGCTATCATGATTGAATCCTAAGAATGTTGAAACCCTACCTTGCCTTAACTCAATGATCTCCATGTTAAGAACAAGTGAGGTATCGACATGATATCAAAAATAAACCAATACCGTTGCACATTATTGAGTGGGCGTAAAATTATGCGCTCCTGGTTTGCACAATGTGGCCCAATTGCAAAGTACAATGTGGTCGGGAATTAATTTAGTAATAGTAGTGATGGTTTATACTATTTATTAGATTGTTGAGAGTATTGTCAGGAACTATGAAGAGCCTATAGTAGTAAAGCTATCGTAAGACTGGAGGGATTGGAAGAAATGGAGGGGACGATAAAGTACTACTATAGAATAGGTATGTATAATATAATTTATGGACCCCCTAGGAGGGGTCTGAAATTATTGAACATTAGAGAATAATATGAGACCGCTCACCCCTTCTATAAAAATTGACAGTGTTATCTCCTTGATTCTCAAAGTCTTGATGATATTTAATCTCCTTTTTAGGTTATAGCTGTAAACAGACTTGCTTGAATTCCTAATATCCCAAGTGGCGTGACAGCAAAATGCATCATTCGTTATCTTTATGTTACCTCCCGTTTCTTTTGGACCACACCCAAATTCAGTATATTTGTTTTTTTTTGTCATTGAAGAATTCATTTTTTTCCTATTATTTACTGTAGCAATTAAAAGTATATAAACAATTAAGTAAATCATGTGCTTTTACAAAAATAAATTACAATTGTCAGATAAAAGTGATCATTCAATGCAACTAATGTTCAGTGTCCTCTTATCTTCTTTCGAATCAATGCAACTGCTACAACACCTCCAATGATAGGTACAAGTACTACAGCTCCAACACCTACCACAGCCACACCCCCAACCAACAATATTGGAAACCCTGCTGCAGCTGCACACTTGGCAAACAGATACCCTCCTCTAATGAGCCTTCTCTTGGCTGTCTGCTCAGGGAGGTACCTATAACGACAGCCTAATACGGAAAGAGAATTATAATGGTCTCCAAGGCCAGGGAACCCATGGAATTTTCCACCACATTTGTAGCAGAAGTAGGTCTGGCATTGATTGCAGTGCATAGAGTCACAACCTGTTGATCTTTCAATGTAGACCCTGCATTTCGGACACTGTTGACAGTTTGGTGTAAACCCCTTCTTTCTCCCCTTTGTCCATTTCAAGAACTGCTTGTCACCTTTTCGATACGAGGCACATGACAGACCCTCGTGCCATGGAGAGTGACAGTTGAAGCACCAGTTGAAGGTACATTCACTGCACGTGATCATGTAATCGTTCGGTGTTTGTGTGTTCTTCTTCCTTGGATTAAAGTGAGGGAGGTCACTTTCTGTGATCAAACAGCAGTTGGGGCAGGTCTTCTTGCTGTTGTCTCCTGGCTCTACATTCAGTCGAAACCTCTCATATTTGTTAAGAGTTTCTAGTTCTTTGATATGGCGTACAATAAAGTCACGCTTCAAGGCCTTGGTACAGTTAGGTATTGGGCAGGGGATGTATGTTTGACCGTCTGTTACACGAACCTTGATGATGCTATCCATGCACTCAGCACAAACAGCATTTTTACAACATTCCAATGTTACCAAGTCAGCAGTGTCAGTAATAGTTTTAGTGCATACCAGGCATTCTCTACTCTCATCCAGTTTTTTACCCCTTCTTTGTTTAGATTTCTTTTTCGAGTGTGAAATAGCTGGAGCCAGGGACTCTACTGCTTGTGAAGCCATGATTTCGGCAAAATCTGGAATTGAGCTGTACATAGTGCCTGGAAGGTCCATTTGTTCCAGTAAAATGGACGGAGTAAGACTTATTAAACTACCCTCAGGTATATATGACAGATTGTCTAGAGATACCGCTGTTGTCTGCAGTGGGAGTGGCTGGGCTGTAGCTGCGGTGCAGCTGGTAACAGGAGTCATAAACTCTTCATTGAACTCATCCATTGATAGATCAGCTCCTGGTAGGTTGCTCAAAGACCAGCTACCAGAGTCCTTCTCACTGTCATCATCAGCTGCATAGTGGGTAAAGTCATCCGATCTACTGCTTGACTTCATCATTCTGCAGCTATGCAGCATTTCACTAATAACCGGATCCTCAATGCGAATAGAGTCAATTTCAACTGATGCCATTATGGAAATAGTGGCTATCGAATGGCCAGTTGCTTGTTTTTATAGTCACGGTAGCTCTATTTTTAGATGATGTAGACGTCATAAATGTGTCTATTATTAGCCACTTCAACTCTATTAGATCTATAAACATTATTCATAACTTTTTTTTTTTTGATAACTTAAATTGCTTAACCAGCTATAAATTATCACTGGAAAGAAGAGAATCACTAAAAAGTTGAAAATAGTATGAAGACCGCAGAATTGGTGAATGCATGATGTCCAAGAAGCCAAAGTAATCCTTCATTTCAGGCCAGCTCAGAAAGTTATTCTATATTCTACAAGAAAGTGAATTGGTATGATTAGATTCAATTAACCCATTGCAAATTCAATCAAATCGCATGGATCGTCTAATTTTCACACTAGTATAATACTTTTAATAGTGGGTAAATTATAAACAGTCAAAAGCTTAAAAATAAAGCAATATACAATTGGATAACTTGATAAATTATTATATTGTAGGACATTAATAATACACAAAAATACTGCAAACGAGTCAGTGACAGCAAAACAACACAAACAAACAAGACAATAAAGAAGCCAAACAAAACAAAACAAAAAAAATTCAAAAAGCTGAAAATAAAATACAATACCACTAAAAAATTCCATCCTCCCTTGGGGACAAGGTAGGTGATAGGGATGCCCACATCGTTGCATTTCCCCAATTCTTCATGTTTTATTACATTATACTGTAATGATTGTTTAATGTTTAGTCTATTTTCCTTTTTACAGTCACGATAAATGCATGTAACGGAAGGTCCAATGCAGCTGCATAACAGACTTCAATTCACTTTCCAGTGTGCCATGCATTCTTGCTCATACTTCTGCACATGTTACAGCAATCTCGATCTCAATTGTGATTCATTTTTAATATTAAAAAAATTATTGTTCTATAATTGATTAGTGTAACAAAGTGAGCTGTGCTTTACAAATAAAAATATTACAGTTGATAAAATGAATTATGTAGTGATCATGCGATACAAACAATATTCAGTATCCTCTTATCTTCTTTCGAATCAATGCAACTGCTACAACACCTCCAATGATAGGTACAAGTACTACAGCTCCAGCGACGACCACAGCCACACCCCCAACCAGTAATATTGGAAACCCTGTTGCAGCTGCACACTTGGCAAACAGATATCCTCCTCTAATGAGCCTTCTCTTGGCCGTCTGCTCAGGGAGGTAATTGTAGGGACAGCCTAACACAGAGAGACGCTTGTAATGTTCCCCAAGGCCAGGGAACTTGAGGAACTTTCCACCACATTTGTAGCAGAAGTAGGTCCGACATTGATTGCAGTGCATACGGTCACATCCTGTTGATCTTTCAATGTAGACTCTGCATTTCGGGCACTTTTGGCAGTTTGGTGTGTACCCCAGTATTCTTCCTTTAGTCCATTTTGTAAACTGTTTGTCACCTTTTCGATACGAGGCACATGACAGACCCTCATGCCATGGAGAGTGACAGTTAAAGCACCAGTTGAAGGTACATTCGGTGCACGTGATCATGTAATCGTTTGGTGTTTGTTTGTTCTTCCACCTCGGTTTAAAGGGAGGGAGGTCACTTTCTGTGATCAGACAGCAATTGGGGCAGGTCTTCTTGCTGTTGTCTCCCGGCTCTGCGTTCAGTCGGAACCTCTCGTATTTGTTCAGAGTTTCCTGTTCTTTGATGTGACGTACAATGAAGTCACGCTTCAAGGCCTTGGTACAGTCGGGTATTGGACAGGGAATATATGTTTGACCGTCTGTTACACGAACATTGATAATGTTATCCATGCACTCAGCACAAAGAGCATTTTTACAACATTCCAATGTTACCAAATCAGCAGTGTCAGTAATAGTTTTAGTGCATACTAGGCATTCTTCACTCTCATCCAGTTTTTTCCCCAATGGTGGGAGAGGTGGAGGGGAAGGTATGGCCAATTCAGACAAGTCTAAATCTGAGGCGTAAAAGCTGTACATGCTACCCATTGAATGCCGATATTGGTCAATAAGTGAACCCCGAATCGAACTACCCTCAGGGATGTTTGACAGAGTGTCTAGTGATACTGCTGTTGTCTGCAGTGGGAGTGGCTGGGCTGCAGCTGTGGGGGTAGTAACAGGAGTCATAAACTCTTCATTGAACTCGTCCATTGATAGATCAGCTCCTGGTAGGTTGTTCCAAGACCAATTACCGGAGTCCTTCTCACTGTCATCAGCTGCATAGTGGGTAAGGTCATCTGATGCTACTATACTAGTACTGCCGGTTGACTTCACCATACTGCAGTGATGCAGCATTTCACTAATAACCGGATCCTCAATGGAAATGGAGTCAATTTCTACTGATGCCATTATGGAAATAGTGGCTCTGAAAGTGACCAACTGCTCGTTTTATAGTTGAGCTAACTCTATTTTTAGACAACAATACGTCATAAACGTACACGTGTAGACTATTTATTAGCTGTTTCTTATCTTATAATAAAATAAATTCATAACTTAACCTGGACAGTTAAGTTATGAATATTTAACCTGTTACAAATCATCAGGGAAAAACTCCGAAAAAGTCTAAGACGGTCTAAGAAGAACTGAGAAGTAAATTTTATTGAGATATGCAGAACCCTGATGAAGACACAGAGTGGAATGATGTCCTCAGAGCCAAGGGAATCCTCCCTCCCAAACCCAAAGAGCTTGAAATAGATGAAAGCTCAGTTGTTGACGTGAGTTATTCGGTTCTACAAAAAGTGCTTTAGATTCAACGATTGGCTATTTGTAGTCTATGTTTTATTAAGCCGATCTTAAATAGAAAGAGGTTAATAATTTTTTTTTTATTACCTACCATTAATATTCATTGACCATAATTGTTGTGGTGGTAATATATATGTATGTACGTGGGTGGGAATGAATCTTGATGACTATATGATTATGATTTTAGTATAAACGAAATGCTTTACTCCATTTACCTAGATTGTAGAGAGTGTTGTCAAGAATTACGAAGAGGGTGCTAATAGTAAAGCCATTGAGGATATGACGCTGGAGGAATTGGAAGAAATGGAGGACGATGCAGATGAGAGGGTACTACTGGAATATAGGTACAAATGGACCCCCTGGAGGGGAGGGGGGGGGTCTGAGATTATTGAGCATTGAAAAATAATAGGAGAACTCTTCCATATAGAAAGTATTTTATCTACAGCCTTGTTTATTTTAATGGTATCAATACATTACAAACATTTAATTTCCTTCTTCAGGCAGAAGAGGTTGGCTGAAATGGTCCAAATGAAACAGAAAGCCAAGTTTGGTTCTGTGATTGAAATATCGGCTGTGGATTACATAAATGAAGTCAACAAGGCGGGAAACAATGTGTGGGTGGTGCTCCACCTGTACAAGACTGGTATACCGCTTTGTGCACTTATCAACCAGTACCTTGTCCAGTTGGCGGGCAAATACCCGGCAACCAAATTCATCAAGAGCATATCAACTACTTGCATACCAAACTATCCCGACAAGAACTTACCGACGATATTCGTATACCACGAGGGGGATTTGAAGGGACAGATTGTGGGACCATTCGAATTCGGAGGGCTGAACCTTAAATACGAAGGTTATTTATTAAGTGTCCTTTGTTGAGAGGTTTATTATACTATGTCCAATTTCTTGCCCATGCATAATTATTTCACTTTTGTAAAACACTTAAGAAAATTTGGATTATATTCATTAAAATTTCACAAATATGGACGAAGTACATTATCAGTGTCCCAAATAGACTCGTCTATAATAGATTTTGACCTCCGAGCAGAGGACAACCTCTATAAAGGACAAAGCACTTCATTTTATATAGGGTCCCAAAGTGTCCGTAATTCGGAGATTCCACTGTATTAAAATTAATTTGGTTTTCTGCATGCCCATTATTAATTTTCTATATAACTTATAATATTACTGATAAGAACACTGAATGATATGGCGTTTTTTTTTTAAATTGCTAGAGTTCGAATGGAAGATTTCTGAATTGGGTGCTATTGAAACAACTTTAGAAGATAATCCATTTAAAAGTCGTGAAATACGAGATGTCCTGTCTGTGGCTGTTAGAGACACATATAGGGACACTTACGATTCAGACGATGATTCAGATTGATTGATTTTTATTTTGTTTAATTTTAAATTTTGCTCAATGTTTCATTCAAAATAGACAATGCTATATTTTACTCTGCATAATTAATTGCAGCCAATTTTAATGACCAATCAGATTGCAGCTTTTCATATTACTCAACCTTTGGCTGGCTGGGAACTTGCAGCGGATAATAGACGAATAATAGACTGTCAGTCTGTCACTACGGTATCGAGATCAAGCCAAGATCTTTGTACAGTTATAGACTATAGTTACAAACCTGGTCGTTTACCGATAGCGTTGACCATAATTTAGACTAGCTGAGGAGCCATATTGGAATGAATGATGAACGGAACGACTCGGAACGGAATCACAAAGGCTCGAAGAAATTCATCACAGTCTGCCGATATCAGGGACTATTTCCATTACGATGACACAGCATGGCTACTGATGGACAGCGACAGAAATGTCTACCCGGAAATCTCAGTGTCGTGGTGGACCTATCTAACTGACCCCAATTGTCGCCCTTACAAATACATCATTGCCATTCTGGTGAGCTTCATTGAAGGTGTGCTGTCGTACTGTAACGACATTCCAGGCGGTATCCAATCCACTATAATCCACGTAATGAAGATCAGCAACACTCAGTACAACCTGATGTTCTCCGCATTCAAATGGCCGGACATATTCATGTCGTTCATTGGATGCGTTCTTGTCAATAAATTCCTAGGCATTCGTCGCGGGCTACTGATATTTCTAACCATAAATCTAATTGGCCAGACACTTATATCGGCTGGGGCATATGTGAATAATTTTCCCACCATGGTCCTCGGTCGTGCAATACTGGGTAGTGGATTTGGTACCACTATTAGCATTTTGAACTCACTGCTTGTTTTATGGTTTGCAGGGAAAGAGATTGCGTTTGTAGTTGCTATTTCATGCTGTATGTGTAGGCTCGGAGCAACAACAGCACTAAACCTACTGCAGATCATTTACAATCAACTCACATTCCTTCAGTCACCTTTTACTAGATTGGGAACAACACAAGTGGTGGGGTCCGTGCTGGGCGTGGTCGGTTTAGTAATTGCACTGATGGTGATATTACTGGATTGGAGGGGTGCTAAGCTGGTGGGTCGTAAACCTTACGTTAAAGTATCTATTAACATATCAGACATCAGGAAATTCCCTCTATCATTCTGGTGTGTTGTGTTAATGTGTTCAGTATACTACGGCATCAGTAACTCATTCACAGCTAATGGCCCACTGTTCTTTGTCAGTAAGTTTGCGTTCTCCAAAGAAACAGCGAACTTGGCCAACTCACTCTCCTATGCATCTATTATCATCTTTACACCATTCATCGCACTCATCGTTGATTTCTACGGGTATAACTTAGTGTGGGGACTCATGGGGATACTATGTGCAATAACGTCTCATGCACTGTACCTGGCCAGTACCAACACCCAATACATTGTACCATACCTAACAGCAACTGTTAGCTCATTTTCATTCACGTTTTTTGCCACCAGTATGTGGGTTGCCCCGGGATACCTTGTCCCTCGGTACCAAGTCACAACTGCATATGGCATCGTTATGTCAGCAATGGCTCTGTCTGTGACTGTTATTAGCATTGCTGTGGGCGTGATTGTTGATTTCCAAGGGTATATGGTACTGTTTGTGTTTTATTTGTTATTGCTATCGCTGATATTTACGGTTTGCTTGTGTTTGATGGTGTTCGAATTTTTCTCGAAGAGTAAGGCACTGAATGTATCAGGAAAGATTCGAAGAGAGAAATTTAATATTGGCAGATAGCTGATTTGTTTGGTTATGTCCATGGTCATTCTTTTTTTGTTGTTTTGTAATTAAAGTGGGACTGTCCTACACCACATGCACATGCCATGCCAATCAATACACGTTATACAGACACCACGTGTCAAATCCCACGTTCAATAAAATGGCGGACAGTGACGAGGAGTATGACAGGAAGAAAAGAGATAAATTTCGTAGAGAAAGGAGCGACTACACTTCAGAAAGAAGGAGAAATGACCACGATAGGAGGTCCACGTGGAGAGAAGAGTATAGCGACTCAAGAAAGCGAAGCAGAGACGACGATGACGATAAAGACACAAGAGGTGGTCGGTACCATCATGGCGGCGGTTCACCACCGCCTGGTAGACGAGGAGGTGACTGGAGTCCATCGAACAAGAGATTCAGGAGAGAAGGATGGTGCGTAATAAAGTCTAGGCAGATCAGTTTTTAAATAATAACGTTATTCAATTAGTTTATTTCCGCCATTTTGATTGGGGAAATTTGGGGTTAGGGAGTTTAAAGCTAAATGGTCTTGTTAAATGTACCATTAGTAATCACACATGTTTGAAAGTTAGCCATTTCAGTTTACTTTTGCTTTAATATTTTCATTACCACCATATTTCAGGGAGAGTCTTCGTAACTATGGCCACGGTGGTATGATGCCTGGTTTCCATATGATGGAACGTAGACCTCCTCCATGGATGATGGGAGGGGAGGGGCCTCATGGTGGTGGGGGGATGCCAATGCCTCCAAGTGGACCCAGGTATACTATATATAGCCCATTCACCAATGATGTCATTGTCGTTACTATTTTTATCCATGTCATAGAGGTATGGGCGGAGACATGATGATGGGATTCACATCCATGAATGACTCGCGTCAACGTGGTTCCACATTGCTCACATTTAAGCAATTCCTAGGTCAACAAGATGACAATATTGATGACTCTGATGCCATTAGACTGTATCACGAGTACAAGGCTGACTTCAAGAAGAAACAGCTTCATCAGTTCTTCAACGACCACAAGGAAGAGGACTGGTATGTCAATAATCACCATTTTATAATTATTTATAACTCAAATTGTTTCTTGCTCCTTCGAGTACAGTATCTTCGAACACCAAACGCTATTTACACACCACTCTATCAACTTAAGAGTCGTTTTAGTGCTCTTCTCTTGTACTTGTGCTTTACCCATTTCACAGTCTCCCTCTAAAACCTGTCTCCACACTGGAGATTGTAGTACTTGTTTTGTAGGAAGTAGGCGTTCACTATACTGGTGAATATATAGGCGTGGAGTAGGTGCTTTAAGTTGCACAGTTCGGAGAAATTGATTTGTTGTGAATCATTCATTCCTGTTTTATTGTGTAAGTATTAATTGTTATTATGTTTAATCGAGTTTATTACAGCAGTTGAGGCTACCTTATAAAGGAAATCTTAAGATAACCTTTTTAACTAGCAGTTTTATACACATTTACATGTATAACTAAACATGAAATACAACTCTAATTAAAGAGCACTTTTATTAAGGTTTCCCTTATAAGGAAGTCCCCTGCTTAGTGCTTACATATATGTAGTTACCCAAGGACTTTTGAACACATAGAGAGCTTTTAGTTGGCATTGCGTGTCTCTTTCTCTGTGTCTTTTTTACTCATTCTCCTCAGGTTACTTGCCAAGTATCATCCAAAAAGAGTGGCTGAAAACCATTCCAAGTATTTGGACAATGTATCAAGTAGGGCCAGTGTTTTCGAGTGGTTCCATCAACAAGGGGATGTTCCTCTGGTGGTGTCGGAAGGGGAACAGATTATACGCTTCATGGATAAGGCAGTCATATTGATGGAGGGAGGAAGTGAGAATGACTTTCAAGCATTGGACACACCCCCTCAAACACGTTCACCGTCTGTGACTAAGAAAATTGTAGAGAAGAAAGAATCAATAAAAGATGAAGGTAAAAGACATGTATAATATATTGTAGTAAATAAATAGCTGTAACTTTATTAATTTTTTTTTGTATGAAAAAAAAATAACTTTTTAATTTTAGATTCCTCAAAAAGTTCATTCAGTGTTCCGGAGTTGAGCCCTGAGCATCAAGTACTGGCTGATCAGGCTAAACAGTACAGGAACGATGTGGAACAAGACGGCCAGGTAAGTATATGCGTATTTATTCAAGTTACTTGTTCATGGAGTCATCAGTACTATATAAGAGTATTGTTTCTTAATAGGAGCCTGTTAACGAGAGGAAACGGACAAGAGATGAGGGGTCATCCTCTCCTGAGGAGACAAAGAAACCCCACACTGGTCAGTCATTAGGGATGGTTGTATGATGTTATACGTGTAGTGTTCAGTCTGTGATTATACCTCATGCACCACTCTGACAGTGTGTTTCTAATTAATGCACATGTTGAGTAACCTCCTTGTCTACTATGAGACTGATAATTTAACCCCTATCAATCAATATTTAACCCCATCAAGCCCCAACAGTTACTCACATTCACATGCCCCTTGATTAAGGTTTCAATTACAATGTATTGTGCTGTGTGGTTGTTTCTAATAGGTAATGAAGATGAGCCACACCCTTCTGTATCCAATGACGATGTAGCCACACCCTCTCCCGATAAGGACACAGACCCTGCTAAGGAGAGCCAACCGGAGGAGGAAGTAATGACAACAACTCAACCAATGGATGGCAGTGAAGAAGACAAGGAACAGAAGATTACTTGTGATGAAGAGCAGACAGATGTTAGTATCAGTTTACATTATACCGTACCAGTTGCTTACGATGTTGTACCAGTTGCTTATACATCGTTATACCAGTTGCTTGTACGTTGTGTACCAGTTGCTTATACATCATTATACCAGTTGCTTGTACGTTGTGTACCAGTTGCTTATACATCGTTATACCAGTTGCTTGTACGTTGTGTACCAGTTGCTTATACATTGTGCATCAGTTGCTTATACATTGTGCATCAGTTGCTTATACATTGTGCATCAGTTGCTTATACATTGTGTACCAGTTACTTAT
>JAYJLX010044091.1:0-13384 GCA_036873525.1 Chalinula nematifera
TATAGTACCATATATACTCTTATTATATACTCTTATTATAAGTAATATTCAGGACAGCTTACATGAAGCATAACCCTTTTTTCAGACCGCGCCCCTTGAGCACATATTGTAAAAAATTGTTAGTCACGCCTACTTACAATTGTTCAACATGGCCGGCCTCTGATGGCTTTTGCTCTGATTGATTGTATTTGGATGACGTACTGACCCTGTTAAAGCCCTAGAATTTCAAGAAATTGCTGCAAAGGCTTTAATCTCCTGCTAGACTATATTTTCGAGTAATTGTGAGTCTTGTTAATGTGAAAATACTGGAGTTAGTCTCAGTAATGAACTGAGCTGATGGTCTGCTTTGCAAGTTTACTACATGCTTGTAAGTTTTGACTTAGTTTAATTGGTTGTTTAAGTGTGCAGAATCTTTAGTTCTAAACGAATCTATAGTGTTTGTTATGTTTTACTCAGTGTAAAGTGTGTGGTGCTGGATGTGTATATGTACGTGTGGTGGACAGGATTTACTGGTGTGTTAAGAAACTGTGTGTTGTGAAATCCCTTTTTTATCGGATCTAATATGTACAGTGGAACCTCCATAATCCGGACACCATCGGGACCCACACCAACTGTCCTGATTACAGAGGTGTCCTCATTTCAGAGGTCCACCTTTTTATTGTTGAATATTTATTTTAACAAAAGAAATAAGTATACTTACTCAAGTTAGCTTTGTTTTATCGATAACTATTTGCCGCCATTAGTATAGTGTGAGATTTTACTATTTCTTTGTTCCAGCGTTATATTTCGAACTTCACTGAACAGAACAAAGTTGGTAGTGATTACTTGAAAATACAGGGAGTTCTGAATCATTTTCTGTTTGCAAACTAATGAAGCTATTGCTGCTAAAGGGTTAATTTACCATTACCACACCCATAACCACACCCCTGGCCGTTATATGGAGAACGCTTTACATGCAATATTGTAGTTCTGGTCCATTTTGTCTGTCCGCAATACGGAATAACAAGGGTCCGGATTTCAGAGGTTTGTTATACATTGATAAGGCGAGTAAATCATTCGGTGCCAAGGAAAGTGGCCGCATTACTATGTGTGTACGCATTTCGGAGGTGTCCGGAGTGGGACGGTTCCACTGTATACATTCATGACCGTGAGGGTTCAGCACTTTAGTGCTCTCATTTTAACAGGCACTTGACCAGCATATACACACTTATTGCATTATGATTATTATTCCATGCATGAGAGCCAAATGGAATGTGTTTTTCCTCAGACTAAGTAATTTCAAGTGGGCTATTACACCAGACTAAGTGATTACATGCAGTATATGTATACTTTAGGAGATAATAGTAAACTTGGATTTTTTTTAACAATTGTATTCATTATAGCTCAAGCAATCAATGAACAGCCACCGAACACTAAGCGTTTCAAATTATCTACATTTCCAGAATCAAGCCAACAACCTACAGTAGTGCCACCTCTCCCATCAGCAGTACAGCAGCAGCAGCATGAGGCCAGTTTATCAACTACACAAGCCAGTACAAATGCAGATGGAAGAGTATCGGTATGTTTATAGTTTACACCGTTAACTGAGAAGCTTTTGAGTTACTGATTGACAAAGTACATGTATGTGTATACAGTAGGCAGGTGGCCTGTTAAAGTTACTGTGCTGGTCGTGAGTGGTATACTTGAATAAAACCAATATATATTCTTTTTTGTGAGGAGCTATATACATGTAGCTATAATCTGTACTAATGAATTGACACACTAATTCTTTACCAGTTCATTAATCAAGTTTTGTTGTGTACATTATACCACACGTAAACTCTGGCTATGTCATGTATACACATAATTCATGCAGTAACAATGATAGTTATCTGTCATCGTACTGCCACATGCACTTGCTTTTATGGGATTATCATGGTAGTTTGACTGCTGTATGAGTGGGCAGTGTGGGCAGAAGGTTATAGTAGTTGGTTCGGTTTAAAAGGATTTTTAAAAACATGGGAAAGATTGAGACGACGGTCTTCGAGTATTTTGATCGATAGTTATGCTATAGTGCCATTTTTAGACTGCGCCCCTCAAACACATGTTTATCAGCCACGCCTATACTTATTTTAATTTTATTTTTAATCATGGCTGCTTGGATGGCTATGTTTGAAGTCCTAAAACTTGCTTTGAAGGTCCAAACTTCTCATCTTCTGCTGGACTGTTTTCTAGTGATTGTGATTATGTTATAGTGTCAAAACTGGAGTCTAACAAGACCGAGTACAAGTCTGCCTAAATGTGTATGGCTACTATGTAGTATGTAGCATATGTACATGTATATACAACCCGACTATGTTAAGTAGAATCTATATGCTGTGTTACTGTAAAGTGCCTGGTGTATGTGTGTGTGTGTGTGCAGTAGTGTACGCTGGACTATAAAGAATCTATAGGCTGCCGTTTACTGGTATGAAAGCCCGGAAGCTGTATGTTGTCAAAAAGATTAATTCTAATCGTATGAAGTGTTTATACATGCATAACTGCAAGGATTCAGCACTTTAGTGCTTTTATTTATAGATGATTTTATCAAAACCTTTTATTATTCCTATAGTATAGCACCCGGCGACCGCTTACAGTGGAAAATGTGTTTCAGTTGCTACACCATAAATCAGCTCATTGGAGTGTCATTGGTGGGGAACTGGGCATAAGCTTCACCGTTCGAATAGATTTGCTTCAAAATTCAACATTGACAAATGATGACAGACTGGAACACATTATAACAATATGGATGACTCAGAAGTCATCTCCAGTCACATGGAAAACCCTAATTCGTGCAATGATGAGTCTTCGTTATGCTGATGTGATCCACAGTATTTATGCTGCTTATCCTGATGTGATCCAGAATATTTATAGAGGTCATGACTTTGATGAAAGGTAATAACATATTCCTTAATTGTTACAGCTAGTATGTACATGCATGTAGTTATATATGATTTCCTTATAAATAGTCTAGCGCTACATGACACTAGTACTGTTACTGATAAGACCAGTGAAGTTTCTGTCAAGAAAAAAAAAGGTGTCCTTTCATTTTGTATTGTTTGGATTGTCTTTTACATATACTATAGAATTGCTTTCATGCTTCAATTAGATGCATGATAGTGCTTTACAAAATACATGTATAACTCCACTGAACTGTCAGCCATTACTGAATTATACAATGCTTACATTATTGAATAATTCATGAGACAAACATGGATGTGACACTGCAACCGGGCGCACTGGGCCCTTAATTGTTTCACTAAACTAATCATCCTTTGCATGCGGAAGAGGGCATGGTCTCCAAGCTTAATTATCATTATGCTATTACTTGTATGTTATTTTTGTTTCAGATTATGCCTTACACCTTAAAAGAGCAGCTGCTAAAGGCACAGTGACTACAAGAATCTCAAGTCTTGGTTAGAAACATTACTTTAATATCCACTATACCTTACTGTCACCGTTACTGTATAATTATAGGTGTATTGGGTGCAGCTGGTACTGGTAAGACATCCATTAAAAAATTACTAACTTACCAGAAAGCAGACGACGTTTACAACAGTACTCCAGCACTACAAACAGAGAAATATGTCAGAGTAGATGCACGGACCAGTGAAAATAGGTCAACATATTCACCATCACCTGAAGCTGACGATGAAGCTGATGTTGATTTGGTTAAACCAGCATTACGAAACAAGGTGATAGCCAGCGCAGGGAATAAATGGAAACTTGCTACTCCAGAAACATTGCTAGAGAGAATAGCCAATTGTGTGGAGATGACAAAACAACAAGAGGAAAATAGCTTGAACAAAATGAATGTTAATGCTGATGAACTACTACCTGGATTTTCAATGGAGAAAAGAAATGACCCTACCATGATCCCTCACACCAACAAGTTGAACATTACGAATGATTCGAATTTCATTGATGTCCCATCAGCTCCAATGGCTTTAGACCAAGTGGCTGTATCTGAATACAGTGAAGTTGCTAAGCGCATTTTAGATCATGTAACGCCGGAAAATCTTAAACAGCTCGGCATTACCCATTTTGTCAGCGTATCTGATACTGGGGGACAAGCAGCATTCCTGGACATTGCTCCATTTCTGATTAACTTCAACTCGGTCAATCTGATTCTCCTGAAGCTCACAGAACGATTGGAAGACCCCGCCCAGTTTTTCTATTCCATCAATGGAAAGAAGGTTGGAGCAGGTAATCATTGCGAAATAAGGCTAATGTCAACAAAATCTCTCATTCATTCCTTTGTTTCTTCGAAATCGAAAATTCAAAAACCAAAGATCGAAGGCATCAGAGTTGCCAAACCACATCAAAAGCCTAAGTTTATGATCCTTGGCACACATTATGACATATATGAAAAAGAAAAAGCTGCTTTTGAAACCATAGAAAAGAAAAACCAGTTATTAGAAAGCGATTTATCTAGTTTCAAAGATTGCGTATATAAAAAGGGTCGAATATACAAAGCATTGGATGCACGAGCACGAGATGATGATACATTGAAGTTGGCCTCTATGATTCAAAACTTTGTCATGGATAATCATGTAGAATCTGAAATACCAGTCGCTTGGTATATTCTTGAACTGGCCATGGATAAAGTTGCTGCAGATAGCAATGAAGGCTTGGTTTTCTGTTCCACCTTAAACAAAATAGGAACCGTGATCTCCGAGATGTCTCCAGAGGAAGTGGAAGCTGCCTTAGTATACTTCCATAACCTCCAAGTATGCTTATATTATCCGGAGGTAGTTCCCAATGTGGTATTCACTAACCCACAATACCTGTTTGACAGGATATCGGAGATTATTGCCTTCTCTTATAACGGTGATGATGAAACTGAATACAGTGGTGTTACTGATGAATTCGATACCTTAAAAAATTATGGAAAGTTTCACATAGGTTTAATGGACATTGTTTTCCATAACAAGCCTTTCTGTAAGGATTTTTCTGAAGAAGATTTCCTAAAGCTTTTGGATCACCTTTTTATAGTTAGTTCATTGAAGCACCCAAACACAGATGAACCAGCAGAGTATTTCATGCCATGCGTTCTTGCCGAGCATCCAAACCCTTGTGAAGGCTTCATTGATGCTTCGATACAGGTTGAGCCTTTGCTTTTAAAGTGGCCTGATAAAAGTGTACCCAATGGCCTTTTTCCCTCACTGACCACAAATATTCAAGCACGTAGTGGTTTCAACGGCATTAAGTTTGAGATGCCAGTTGCTGAGAGTAACGAAGAGCATATACAGCAGTATCGTAATAGAATAACATTGGCTTGTCAGAAATTAGGCTGTGAGGTGGTTTTAATAGAGTGTGACGCTTTCATTGGTATTGCAGTACACAGAGAGCCTTCAGGAAGTGCCTAATACTTGTGTTGATATACGTAAGGCAATATTTGCTTGTATGAAAAGTATCATAGATCGCTTCAAAGACCGTTGGCCCCTCTCGTTTGCACTACCAGATGAAGTGTTCATATGTAAGGTTCGACCTGAATGTTGTGATCAGTTAGTAGCAGACCCGCCCAACATCCATTTCTGTTCTCCTACCACATCACCCAAACTTCTCTCTTGTGGGATGAAAAGCATAAAAACGATGAGTTCGAAGGACTCGCACACCATCTGGTGGGGAGAAACAGGTTAGATTATGTCATACTAATAATTATTATTATTATACTGATCAATGCAATTTTTTTTGTTAGATTATATCTTACTATAATTATATAATACAATTTTTTTAGGATCTCCGGTTTCCGCGTCATTACATCATTCTACTAACCTTTCACCCCTCAATTTGTTCCGTTTGCTTAGTGACAAATCCTCTAAGTGGGATGATATTGGTAGAGAGCTGGAAATATCATCTGATTGCCGTGATTCTCTGAAACGGGATCCTTCCGTAGATGATAATCGTCGTTTGGAAGCTGTTCTTGAGAAATGGGTCCAGAAGAGGACACCAAAGTGGTCTGATTTCATTGATGTTTTAGAGAAACGTCTCCAGTTCAACGATGTTGCCCAACAAACACGGACATTTATCAGCACCCAAATCTTTTGAAGTAGTGTAATGATTATGACGAACAAATGATGCTACGTGTATATACTTGATATATGTTGTGCCTAGTAAACATTAAAACTAACTGAATTACTTTGCTTTATTGCTGATGTTGTTGTTGTTTGTTTATTTGTTCTTTTTTTATGTGATTTTTTGACCCACAACTTACCTTACTGGAAATCGAAAAAATCATTTGTGGGCGGTTACTTCCGGTAGTCACATTCATATTATGGCGGATTTCAGGGATTGAGCTGTGGAGCTCGGATTTCCTGCTACGACTCACTACTCAAAGCTGAAGTGAATTGGAAGCAAAAAGACATATCGACAGGAGAAATTAAGAACATCGGATATACCAAGACATATTTGGTGAACAACACGACTGGTAGTGGACCACTGCACGTGACTATTGTGAGCTCAACTTCCATAGGGATACCACAGCAGTGTAAGCTACTAGTGTGAAGCAACATAAGCTAGGGGCGGGTACATGCAGTTAAGTTTGGTAGAAACTGGATAGTAATTTCGAACAAATCCTGTATCCAGATTGGATTTTGGGTTGGGTTTGAAGAGCCATGCAGGTGCTGCTTTTGTGCGAGGTGCATGCTGTGCCAACATGGTTCAATACCATACATATACACTGTTGTTCCATGCTCTCATTGGTCATCTTGCTAACAGGACCCTTTGCGTTTGGTCATTTGGATTGGGCAATTGTGGAAGGGTTTGGTGTATGTATGAGTGTGTATGTATAGATCCCCCCTTAGCCAAATCAGGTGTTAACAAGAATTAATGAATCATTAAAAATTGTAGATACAGTAAGCTCCCATGCAAGTAATTGGACACCATTTTGTAGGGCAAAATCCATACTCAACAGTGGAAAATTATGACAAAAGCAAGTTTTACTCATAAACAACACAATTTTGAGCACAATGCAACCTGCAAGCATAGTAAAAATTCATAATACTGTCATGGGGTTATCTTAAAGCTTGCAAAGATATTCTACTTTGAAGAATTTCAGCAAAAAGAAGGCTATCTCCACCTCCACAATACAATTTTGCCCTATAAAATGAAGGACAATTTTACGGGAAAAAAATATTTTTATCACTGCCACGCCTACATATACGGTATTGTTTTAATTGAACACCTATTTTGGCTAAGGGGGTCTATAGACCTGCGTTATGCAACAGGCAGGACTAATTTAAATATTAGATGCAATGTACGTGATGAATGAACAGTATATCCAATGTTAAATGTAGATGCTGTTTATTAGCTTATAAATGGCTGTAGACAGAAAGGGTCATCAAAAGATAAGAAATACACTGAACCACACCAATATATAGAGGTGACTGACTGATGAACCTTATTCATTCACTTGTATGTATGTACGTATGTATATATGTATATGTATGTATGTAGGTATGGTACTCTGATATGCTTATGAAGAGCTTCAGTTTCAAAAATGACCTCAAGAAATTTCATGGAAAGATTCATGTTGACAACGGTATAGGCTAGACTAGACTAGTGGGTGTGGTCTCATTATATCATTTATTATGTTATAGTTTCCAGCTGTGTTTTGATGGCAGTAAGCTGTTGTATGTCGCTGAGAAGAAGAAACCAGAATCAGTATTTTGTATTTCAAAAAAATCCTCAGGTATATACATGTAATATAATGTTCATAATATGTGTGAGGATGTTGTAGGGCTCCTTGTTCATGTTATAAGTACCGTTTTGTCCTCCTATAGTTTCATTGGTAAATATTTGGTGAAATGTATTAGTAGAATTAACAGCTGTAGCATCTCAAGATGATGAATGGTTTTAACTAAAGTGCTTTTATATGAGGTATACTATATCTATTAATATTATGTAATATCTTAATTGTTTTAGCATAATTTCAATCACAGTAATGTGTCTGTTAGAATGACCCAATTAACATTATTTATTATTTTACTCAGTTTTCTCAAATTATAGCTACATGTAAGTATACTATATCCTTGAGTTTCGATAATTACCACATTTGTTTGTTTTACTCAGTAATCGATATTCGTGAGTTTCTTTATTACCAACTTACTCATTGTGATTGTGTTTATTAAATAAATGTGTTCACTCTTTTTCTCTTTTCTTCTATAGTTTTAGTTGATAAGCAGCATAAATTGTTGAGAAACGTCACCCAGTGAGGGGGTAAGTCTTTCTTTTCCACTATCTTGAACACACAATAACAAGCAACGATATAAGGGGGACACTAATTGTACTATAATGATGAATGAGACAAAGATGGGGTATTCATGTAGGACTGTAGGAGGAGATACAAACCTATGTACCTCTAATAGTATGGTTATAAGAAAGGGTGACCTTTTCATACAAGTTATACCAGCTGTGTTGTTATAATATCCTTGTTAGCTTGTACACTAGCTATAGTGTGGTACTACATTGTACTGTTGTACAACTTATTCCTATTGAAATATCAAGTGAGCAATATATTGGGCTTATAGCCATTGAACACAGTGATGTATAATATCGTATTTCTGTTTGACCTGCTTTTTTTTTTTTTTGTTTGAAATTAATTGAAAGGATTTTGCAGTTAACTAGGCTTCATAATGATATCTGCAAGGCAATAAACTTCATTTTAGCTCTCTTGTGTTCCTATCCCTCGATTGTAGGGTTATTATAAAGTATAATGTGTATAAAACTATATAGTTTGACATTGTAGTATTGTATAGCCAAGTTTTTTTTTGTTATATTGTTTTGTTTTGTTTTTTGTTTTTTTTTGGTGTGGATTTAAGATAAAACGCTAGTGATATGTTTATGTACAGTATTGATTGAGCTTGAGAGGGTGTTTAGCTGTATGAAAGAGATCTATAAGGGGTTTTACAGATACAGTACAACTTCCGATAGTGGACACTCCAGGAAATAGACATAAACCTCTCAACAAAGGACATTGTCAGTGTCCCAAATAGACTTATCTAATACATTTTGACCTCCAAGAAGAGGACAACCACTTTATAAAGGACACAACACTTCAATTTATATAGGGTCCCAAGTGTCCTTTTATTTGAGGTTCCACTGTATATGCTATTGTACAATGGTCTATACTGTAAATATTCACCATATGTTTGCAATATATCTTTCTGGGAATTTTTTTTTGTTAGAGTGGAGCGTGAAATGTATTAGACAAGTCTATTTGGGACACTAACAAGTGTCCTTTGTGACACGGACAAGTGTCCTTTGTTTTTATCATACTATGTCCCTTTCTTGAAGTGTCCAGTATTGGAGGTTATACTGTACGTGTATTATTCAATATATGTATTCCCTTACTTTACATAATATTATATGTTACGTAAACGTTATTTTTATTGCATAAATCCACCTTAAGACTGCATGGTTTCATATCTCAAGTGGAATGACTGGTCAACTGACTCATACGGGTGCTTTGCCAACATTCCTTACATAAATTTATTTTCTCTCCCATCATTTTGTTGTTTTGTTATGCTTAAGTGCTGCCAGGATTTACATGTACGTGACGTGATTTAAAGGCATTGGAGCCCTCTTTAGTATGGGTAGACATAAAAAATAATTAGTAAGCTTAAGGCAGAACAATAGCATGTACTGCCTGTGCTTATTTTAGTTATCTAAACTGGATCAGTTATGAGCACTATTTTACCCCACATACTATAGCTAGCAGCTAAATCTAATGCCCTCTAGCTATGTTTATGACTCCTGAACACTGCATAGTTTTTTGAAGCAGCCTTTACTCCTGTACACTATAGTATTGTATATTACCATGTTAATTGCCAGTATTATACATATGTATGGTGCACATATTTGTTACATGGGTAGCATTTGCTTGAATGAAGTCTACATGCAATTTAATGTGTAATTGTATACAGTGTATATTGTATAATGCCACTATCTTTAATATACTTACAGATTTATAGTATTATCAAGGGCGTATATAGTATACGCCCTTCGTATTATACATGTAGTTAGACAAAAAAAGAATATACTAGTCCTTTGTTTCAGCAGTCAGGATATACCGTCAGTATTCCTGCTCTGCCCCTAACTAACCTGAGTATATGGGAGGATGGTTTTAAAAGTCAGTTTGTGTATGCCTATCTATGTGTCCATGTAATGGATAGTAAAATTTCACTGACACTCCATTGAATGCCCATAATTCTGTGATATAAAGGATTGAAAACATAGTAAAGATTAAAATGAAGATCTTTGAGAATTTTTTGTTGGCTGCTATTTTATTTGACCACGCCCCTTGAGCACATGGCCGGCCGGCCAGTCCTTAATGTTGCGGGATTTGAATTGACAATTTGGGGTTTTGTTAGTTGCCATTTTCGTTTGACATTTTGGTTTGATAGTGTCCCTTGAACACAGTCAAACACGTGTTGCATATTGTTTCAGTCAGATTTAATCATGGTTGAACTATACACAAGCCATTCTTACATTCTTGTAACCAAACTATCCTATAGAGATTACATACAAGTTTACTAGAGACACGAGCGATAGCAGCTGTTTTACTATACCACGCATTCACAGGGGGTACCTAAATTTAGTGTCTAGCATATAAGCCATACCTTATAATCCTTTGATTTTACCATGCACTATTTTAAGTTAGTTGTCTGTTTTGTACCTTTCTCATTCTTTGAATATAATTATCATTATCAGAAGCCATAGTAGTGAGAGGCCTATGAAGGCTGTATAGAGTTTGCCTACATGTCTGTATGTATAACCAATAGTATATGTTAACGATTCGTACTCTTTCTGTTATTTGCTTATATGTTACGTTTGCATTAAGTTTATAGAATAATTATAGTGTAAATCAGCCTTTAATGTATAGCATATGCGAACAGACCTTCAGTATTGTTAACACTATCCATGCTGTATTATGCATAATTGCATATAGCGTTCTTATAATACAAAAATGTGCATACATGTACAATTGGTTTTCATTTCAATTTGTTTATTGATTTCAGTCTGTTTATTGAATGAGAGAGAGAGCTTGCCTTGATTAATTCTTACTTTTTAATAGATGACCCTGTAACTGTATCCTCCTCCTCCTACATGTATGGTTGTGTCTCCTGCTGCCACAAGCCATCGTCCAGTGTCTTGATTCAAATGACATTGACAACTTAAGATAATTAATTACTGAAACCGTTGAAGGTATGTATTCCAAGCTTCATTCAGCTACCAGTGGTGCTCTGCCTGGCTTGGTGAGGATGCTATATGAAGTGGGACTAGTACGTCAGGATATAGTCACCAACCCTGATTATGATAACATGATGAAGTCATTCTTTGCCACACTCGACTGGGACACTACTGTTGAGGATCTGGAGAATGATTGTACCAAACTTGTTAAAGCCCTTTATAGACTCGGTGGACCAGCTAGAAAGGCCGGGGAGAAGATATCAGGTGATCTAGACAAAGCAGTGAAGCAGAAATTTGGTTTCAATTTCAAAACACAATGATTGCATGTCACTTTCTTAGCAATTGTTTTATTATCAATAATTATTATGTACATTTTAACTAAATAAAGCATGCACTAGAATATGATGCTCATTCCCATGCTCTCTCACGCTTGAGAATTAGAGACTTATATAAACACTGATACTAGCTTCAAGCATGCTTTGCAGAATTGAATTGATTCAGTGATGATGTTAATATCATGGGTGGTTACTTCCGGCTCAGTTGTCAGTTCCCGCGGTAATCACCCATAATGGCGGATTTCAAGGATAGAGATGTGGAGGTTTACAGGGATATTGCCCAGCTACCGTACATTGATGGAGCTCGGATTTCCTGCTACGACTCGCTACTTCAAGTTGAAGTGAATCGGAAGCAAAAAATTATCGACAGGGGAAAGAACATCGGATGCTGTGTGCGTGTACGTGTGTCTGCTGGAGGGGCGGGTCCCAATGCGGTATCCGTCTTTATACTGGTAGTACTGGCAGTGTTATTGGTCGTGCTATCGGGGGATGTGGAACTGAACCCTGGACCAGTACCAGGTCGATATAGTTATAGACATTTATATTTACTCAGTGCATGAGATTGCTGAAGTATATAACCGCCCACTTTGCATGGTGGAAGTAGGGACATGCGTGTGTGCTAGTATATCTTCACTTGTACACAGCACTGCAAGAATATTGCTGCCAATTCGATTGCATGCATTGACCATACTTTTACTCATCCACGCTTTTGAGTTATAATTTTATTTGTACGAGTAAAGAGTACGCATTCTCAGACCACTTCATGTACGTCAGTATGCCAAAGTGGGCGGTTCATTAGACTAGGTAATCACACTGATAAATTTGTTAGCTAGTAGACCCGTTGCAGTGGAAACCCATGCACAAAATTATTATAGTAACCATAATGACCATGCATTACAATTGCAATGGTTAAGACATACGGAATGAGTACCTGATTTTTTTTTTTTGAAAATGTAGCCATAAGTTTGAAGATAGAAATAATTGATTTATTTGTTCAATTCAACCTGAATGGGAGTTGCAAAAGTAAAATCCTTGAAATTACCGTATCTTCTTCATACTCAAATTTCTGGAAATATAGATGTCATGGTCACGCCTACTGCAAGGGGTCTATTAATTGGCACTAATAATGTACTGCGTTTTGTATATAATCAGTGCTGCTGTGGTTACCATGCACTCAGTTCTCCTATTGTATATTGATAGATGTTACACTTAAAGCTGTTCATGACCTGCTTGTGAGCCAGGCTTCAAAATGGAATGAAATAGGACAAGCATTGAAAGTTCCCCATGAGTTTCGGAGAGGGCTTCAACAAGACAGCACTCGCTCTAACACAATTAAACTGGAGGATGTAATTGCTAAGTGGATTGAATCCCGTTGTTCTGAGGTCTCCTGGGATCACTTGATTACAGTGTTACGAGGTGAACAACTGGAAATGGTTGCGGTAGCTGTCGAAGAATATGGTATGCACATAGTGTGGGTGGCATATGGTAATTGGCATGCATGATTTGAAGCCATACACTATTTAATGCTATCTTTTTTTTTTTAAATAATAGCTCAAGGAATCGAAAAACTACCGAATGCTAAGCGTTTCAAACTATCTTCAGAATCAAGCCATCATCCTACAGTAGTGCCTCTCCCAATAGTACAGCAGCAGCATGAAGCCAGTTCATCAACTACACAAGCCAGTACACATACAGATGGAGTACCGGTATGATCATAGTTTAAACCGTTAAACGATTGCTGAGTTACTGATCGACAAGCATACACAGGTAACTTAAGTCCTGGGTCAAGCTTAGACAGCTGCTAAAACATGTTATCAGTTGTTAACAATGATGTTCAT
>JAYJLX010044102.1:0-13375 GCA_036873525.1 Chalinula nematifera
ATTAAAGGTTTGTAAATGATAAAATTTAATAATAAATTTTACCAAGAGGTGTGATCTTTCTAGCGTGTTCATGGAGGGGGCGTGTCCTTAATTAACTGGTCTCCGTCAGGTGACTGGTTATTTGTCAGCCATGTTAATTCACTGTGTCGTGTGTGGGAGTCCAATCAATGGACATGCGAGAAATGGACAAACTTGGCCGGTAGATGTAAGGTGACCACACCCATTCAGATATATAACCACATCTTTCAGTTAATTTGTAATTATTTCCATATAAGGCATCGTGTTGGAGTCCTAATGGAGAGTATTTGGTATTTGCTGTAGATGGTGATTCATCGCTGTATTATATGTTATTTAGGAATCGTCAAATGACATTAGGTTAGTAGAAGTAATGGTGGATTAACTGGATTTGCACTAGCAAATGTTTACACAACATTTACGTTACATAGAAAGTATATGGAAGAGTATTGGCCATTATTTACAAGTATATAATGTAGCAAATACATGGGAAGAGTACGAACTATTTACATATATATATATATATAGTGTTAAAAATCGGACTAAAAAATTCATCTTTTAATGTCGCATTAACCATACTCTGCCCATGTATGTGCTATATAAAGCTTGCTGTTAATTATCAGTCTGCCATTCTATATCCTTTTAAGAGGCATTCAGGGGCAACTGTAGTCTGTTTGCACTGAGTTATACTTACTCATCTAAAACGAAGTTATCATTATTGCCCCCACATGGACACACATGTATGTATCCATACTCATATATATATACTACATGTATAATTGTAGACAATTATCATAGTTTGAAATTGTTTGTCTCAAGAAGCAAAAAAAAATTATACATATTTCGTTATTTTACTTTTCAACTTAAGGCACCCAACCAAAAAGTAACCATTGTTTTGAACACTAAAATTAATACTGTATTTCTGTATCATTAATCTCCCAATAACGATCAATTGAACTATATAATCTTTATTATTGTTGTTTATAGGTGGTAATGGTATTAGTGCAGCTGTCAAGTGTGCTGATCTGACAGAGTGTTGTCTGGGAGAAGATGAGGAAGACAATGAATTATGGTTAGAGGGGGAGGGGAGGGAAGGGGAGGGGCAGGGAGGGGAGGAGCAGAAAGGGGAGGGGAGGGGCAGAAAGGGGAGAGGAGGGAGGGAAGAGGGGTAGACCATGCATTAGGATGTGCATAGCATTAGTTAACACTATAGAGACTGTTTAGCGGGTTTGTGCTAGCATTATATTTTAAATCCAGCTGCTGCTATGCATTGCATTATAATGGAAGGCCATCCATCATAATTAACCCGAGCATGGGTGGAGGGTTGTAGTAGTGTAGTGTGTGTCTCTGTATGTGTTACCACGTAATCACTATGGATACTTGATGGCAGAACCTCACTGACACGTCCATTGAAGGGTGCTTGATATTCATAATTCCACGATTTAAAGGATTTTATAAACCATGGCCAAGGTTAAGACAAAGATATTTGAGTATGTTGATCAATAGTTTCGCTGGTCACCATTTTTTTCAAACTGCCTTTGAGCACATGTAAAAATTGTCAGTCATGTCTACTTACAATTTTTATCATGGCCTCTCTGTTCGGCTTGGGTAGTATTTAGACTGGCCCTGGCATTGCCCTAAAATTTTTAAAACTTGCTGTGATGGCTCAAATTTTCGTGCACCTTCCATAGACTATATTTTTAAGTGATTGTGACATTTATTTGTGTAACAGTGCTAGAGTCTGTCTAATGAAACTTTGCTGGTCTATTCTACTAGTTTACTACATGCTTATAAGTTTTTACTGATCAAATATATACATGTTCATGCATAACTGTAAGCTAAATATACAGCTGGTAGTTTCCTTGTGGTAATGGTGGTAGTTAATTTGATCAAATGTTTCTATTGCAGGATCGGAGGGTCAGTCCAGTGGCTATCATGGGATAATTCCGGGAAACGTTTGGCGGTATTGTTCAGCTGTAAGTATTATAACGGAGATTATGCAATGATAATATTAAACTGTCTGTTTAATTAAGCATCCAATATCGGTGGAAGCAAAATAGCTGTATTCCGTACTCAGTGCTATCCAGTACTGGAACTATTTCCAGGGTTAGTAGTAACAGAATCAATAATATACAGTGGAACCTCTTTAACTGTATAAACATCCGTATAATTGCAATCCTTAATTCAGGGCTGGGGTGCCCTTCATTCACTGTCTTTATAGAATTACCACAATATAGGAATTCAGATAAGCATCCATATTCAAGGTGTGTCCTTATTTCAGTGGTGCTTAGCAGTGCAAGGGTCCCCCTATACTCATTATGTGTACTATAATTAACCCAAGCGTGGGTGGAGGGTTGTAGTAGTCGATTTGTGTGTGTGTCTGTCAGTCTGTGTGTGTGTGTGTGTTACCACGTAATCTCTGTGGATACTTGATGGTAGAACTTCACTGACACTCCATTGAAGGCGCTTGATGTTGAAAAATTTCACAATTCAAAGGATTTTTCAAAACATGGCCAAGGTTAAGACGAAGATCTTTGAGTATTTTGATTGATAGTTTTCCTGGTTGCCATCCTTTTTAGACCGCACCCCTTGAGCACATGTCATAGATAATAGATTAAATAATACTGAAGGGATTGGAAACTGCGTGGGCATCATAATAAATTAAGTTGCGACCGTAAATACTTTAATTGCTGATTTTAGGCCTGTTAAAAAATTCGATGCAAATAAATATGTTTGCACTGTGTCCTTGTCTTGGCTGTTTTTATCTATCTTCTTCATTGCTTCAAAAAAGGTACAAAACTTTGCACACACCTAAATACGCCATTTAAGCTACAAAAAAAGCATTTATGACAATTTCTTTGCAAATGCAAAGTAAAATCATACTTGCCACAGTGCTTTGAACGTTTTCTGAAGACAAAACCAATATAGTTTAGCCAAAAAAGGTGCAAAACTTTGTATGGGTACAGGCCGTAACTTCGTCCACAAAAGTATAAGGAGCGCTTCCATTCTTGATAGACTTGCGCTTTGCATAAAGCAAAGGTAAGATATTCGCTGTGTCATAACAATGCTTAACCATACACTTGGTATCTCTAGATAATAGACGTTTAAAAGAACTTACCTTCTTTGCTTTCTTTTTCGCTTATCTATTGTATCCTTGACAAACAACGTGCGGGAAGCGCAACTTTAAATTCGTATACCTTAACCATTGGACGCCAATGCAGTTTCCAATCCTTTCTGATTAATCTATGATGTTGTAAGAAAAATTTCAGTCACACCTATACTTACAATTTCATCATGGCCTCTGATGTTGAATGCTTCATGGCTTGACTTAGTCTGGTGCAATCGCCCACTTTTACTTGCAGAAAGTGGTTTGGGGACACATGTATTCCAAAATGGTTCTGCTGGAATGTTAATTATAAGGGCAACATGTGTATGCTTGATCATGTGCCTGCTGAAATAGTTAACATTCCAGCAGAACCGTTTTGGAATACGTGTGTCCCCAGATCACTTTCTGCAAGTAAAAGTGGGCGGTTACACCGGACTAGGCTTGGCTTGATTGTGCTTGAAATGCCTTGGATGGCATCTAGACTGGCCTGGCATGGCCCTAGAATTTCTAAAACATGTGGTGAAGACTCAAATTCTCTTTCATCTTGTGAATGTGATGGACTAGTGATTGTGAGTTTTGTTAGTGTGAAAATGCTGGTGTCAATGACACTGATGGTCTGCTCTACAAGTTTACTTCATATTTGTAAGTTTTTCCCTAGTTCTGTTGGTTGTTTAAGTATGAAGAATCCTTACTTGTAGAAGAAGCTATAGTGTATGCTGTGTTTTACTGTGTGTGACAGTGTTCGTCAATGATGTGTGTATGTGTGTGCTTGACTGTTAACTAAGATCTACTGGTGTGTAAAAAACTGTGTTGTCAAATGTGTATACATGCATGACCGTGAGGGTTCAGCACTTTAGTGCTTTCATTATTTTATGAACCTGGCATAAATTCAAATTCAATGATGGGTATATGGTAGTCAGTGTATGTATGTTTTAGTGGTGTCCACTCCACAGAGAAGAGGTTCCCCTGTACCCATTATGTATACTGGTGGGTATATGGTATGTAGTGTTATTATTTCTGTTTGTATTGTAGAGGAATAATACAGGGTAGAGAAGAGGAGGTTCCTATGTGGGTGGAGTTTGCTGATTATTGTACCAATCCTGTTATACTTGTGATTGTGAGTTTAATTAATCTGGGTGTGGCCATTAATTAACTTACATGTTTCTTTTAATTATATGGTGTAGGGGTGGAGCAGTGGGCGTGTCTCATTTACACCATTTCAAAGTCAAGCTGCCATGATTGGTTGTGTACCAGAGAAAATTGGCACAACAGCTAATAATAGTTCATTGATGCATCTACCACTATTAGCCCCACCCACCTCAACACAGACTCCACCTACTTCTAAACAACACCCTCCAACATTGACATTGTATACAAATCAATTGTAATTTTAAAAATAAGTATTTCATTAATGGAGACAATTACATAGTCAAAGAGTGTGCATGGTCGTTGATGAAAAGAAAAAAAAAGTAAGAGATGAAGTATAAGTGGTGGAACCGGTATTGTCTAAGTTAGTTCAGTTTCCATTTCTTCTATTACGGTGTCGAGGGCTGCAGTACGTTGGTTCTTTAATATATCACAGAATGTCTTCAGTAGTGAGCCTTTCTTTGCTGTACTAGTACCATCAACTGTCTTGTGAAAGTTCCTCAGTAGTTTGGTGAGTTTGTCTTGATTGGTCAACCCTGTGGTGGTAGTGACATCATCCAGTAGTGCATCAGTGATCAGGTCACCAGACCACATATCCATTGCCAAGCTATTTGGATTACCAATGGCATTCATTAGCTGGCTAATGTGTTTCTTCAAAATACCTGTGAAAATACACATTAATGTGAAGCTACAGTCACAGTCAGGTGAAACAACTGTTACAATCTTGATATAAGAATAATGACGGACATGTACAGAATTAAGCACATGCACATGTACTGTATGTATTTTGCTAATTTAAATTGGAAATATTTTTGGTTTTTTTTATTTTACTGAATTAATGAAACTTTAGACAACGACAAAGATTATATAAATAGTATATAAATATAGAAAAGTCCCAACTTGACTTACACACTAATATTGATTATGTACGTATATATATAATAACAATCTAATTTTGTGGCCTATATGTACATGTATTCTAATATCTACCATTATTAAGTACCTGCATGAGAAACTAATTTTAAACTGGAAGATGATTGTCCAACCTGAGCACTAGAACTAGATGGTTCTGCCAAATTAAAAAAAAAAAATTAAATAAAATTAAATAAAATAAATACACACCCATACTAATGAATAAATCATTACCTAAAGATTTCTTGGAATCGATTTCTGGAGCTGTTTTTCCTGTATCATGAATAGAAAGCATCAATTTAAACTATTAAACAAAATAGAATATCACTAGAACTAACCAGAGACCCTTTGAGTAGCAGTTCGCTTACCACCAACTGTAACTTGTGGCTCATTTAATTCTAGAAATATAACATTTTGTAGTTATATACTGTACAATCACCCAAACATAATTAGCTATTACTATCAATGAATATTAATGAACAGGTCTTACATTAATACACTAAAATTTAATATATAAGCTATACTAGTTAATATACCTGATGAAGAGATCATGTGACAGCACTCATCATTACCCAGCAATGAAACAGAGTCAGCAGCTGCTACAGTATATGAATTAGATACATTAACATATGTTACTAATAGTGTACTAACACATGCAGTACACATGTATACAAGGGAATTAACCTTTACTGATAACATCTTGTAGCGAATCCATTATCAACTTCATATCTTCAGGAATAGGAGCCATCTTACTGGGATCAGAGGGACAAATACAGGAATTGTAATCGAACGTGAAACGACAAGGATGGAAGACACGCTTATTATCACAAACAGGACAAAAGCAAGAAATAGACGGAAATTTGATACCACTTCCACGAATCTTCTTAAAGTTTTTTATAGCAAGATGCAAAGCTTTCGTGATCAGCTTGAGCACCTTGATGTAATCAGTGAGACCCGGCTTCCTTCCAGTACATGTATAATGGACCCATATGTATTTCTGCTGGTTGAAGAAGGTAACCACCCCCCCATAAGCATTTGAATACAATGTTATTCTGTCACGACTTTGAGAGATGTTCTCTGTCATTGCTAGGTGGAAATAGCTGAAGGAACGTTCGTCCACTAGATGAAGGAGGGTAACGATTAGAGAGAAGAAGAAACCAGGTGGTATGATACGATCACCCCAACTGAACGTACAAGGAGTGTAAGGTTGATCAGTTATATTGTGATTGGTATTGACAGATAAGGCACTGGGGATGAAGTAGTCATCTAGTCCAACACTCACAATCACATTCAGGTATTGGGTGATTTTAAGGAAAGCATCGTCCGATATACATTGGCCGTCGGAGATATTCTCAAATGCGATTGGAAGGTAACTTTTTTCAAATAGTCCACATTTTTTTAGTTTCGAAGAATTATTAGTAGAATGAAACTGGGGAGGTAGGAAAGATGCCTTGACCAATGCTGATAGACGCTCTGTAAGGGGGTCCATTCTAGTCAAGACCAAGTCGTGAATATCGGGATGATAAAGGTGTATTGCTATCCTGTTGAAAAACCTCAATGACTCCTCAACTTCTTCAGGATTCATTGATAGAACTGCCCCGAGCTTTAGACATTTCGATTTCTCCAAAACACCATGAGACAATTGACTCTCCTCTTCCAACTCTAACTCGTACACGAACCATCTTAAAGGGACTTCAATTGGTTTAATAGACCTCTTCACTATTGCTATGAGACACTTTTGTAACTCATTGGTATACATCTTGCGCTCAACACCAGTTGCCATTGCATTGACTGGGAAAGCAATTTTACCCTTGACAACATCTTTCGCTACCATAACTTTTGGATATTTCTTCTGTAGTTTCATTAATTCTTCATCGAGATGTTTCATGACACAAGCCTCAGGATTAGTGATGAGGTCCAGACGAGTGGCAACAACAATGACTTGTTTCTGTGAGGATTTGGTACTTTGAGCTTCAGCTATTTGACAGGCACGTTCGATCAATTGACGATTGGTTAATTCTAGTGTTTCTGGTAACTGGTAAGTATGTCCACTGGCACAATAATAACTGTTGTGTCTCTCATCCAGGTCTTGGTCTAGTCTAATGACTACAATGTATAACGCCTCTTCTGATTGAAACAAGAAAGGAAGTATATCGGCAAATTGTGGTTGACCCCCGGAATCCACCAGATAAATCCAGTCCAAGTCAAACAGGTCACGAGATGATTTAGAGCCAGAAGATATGAGTTTCCTTATGTCTTGCATGATTTTACTGAGTTTCATTGCATGTTTAGTTGACACGTTTCTTTCGAAATTAGGTTGTTTGATGAGCTGTGTTGTGTCAGGAGGTGGGTTAACATCAGATAATGATGAAGGTTGGGTTAATACACTGGGCAGTCCAATATGGGATGAACTAGGTCTTGATGATACATCAACATGGCTGACAGGATGATGCTGACTCAGCATATCTGCATTAAAAGAAAATAAAAAATAAAATAAAAATAAATAAATAAATAAAAATAAAGATAAAAAAAATAAACAGATGAAAACACTAAAGTGCTGAACCCTTGCGGTCATGCATGTGTAATTGTGTATACATTTGATGCAATACAAATGTGATTTGACATCACACAGTTTCTAACACACCAGTAGATCTTACTCTGCACAGTCCAGCACAGACATCATCAGTACACACACATGCACTTTACAGTATAACACAGCATACACTATCAAATCTTCTAAAAGTAAGAATTCTTCATACTTATAAACAACCAACTGAACTAACTAAAAACTTACAAGCACAGAGTAACTTGTACAGCAGACCATTAGTTTCACTGACTGGACAGACTCCAGTATTTTCAATTTTTCACACTTACAAAAACTCAAAATCACTCGAAAATCCAGCAAAAGATGAATAAGAATTTAAGCCTCACATAGGTACAGCAAGTTCCAGAAATTCTAGAGCCATTTCAGGGCCACCTGGGGCAGTCTAGATGCCATCCAAGCACAGTCAAGCAAGCATCAGAGGCCATGATTAAAATTGTAAGTAGGTGTGACTGACTGACAAATTTTACAACATGTGCTCAAAGGGTGCGCTCTGAGAAAATGGCGACCAGCAAAACTATCGATCGGAATACTCACAGATCTTCGTCTTACACTTGGCCATGTTTTTAAAAATCCGCTGAATCGTGGAATTATCGACATTGAGCACCTTCAATAGAGTGTCAGTGAAGTTCTACCATCAAGTATCCACAGAGATTACGCGGTAACACACACACACAGACAGACAGACACACAAACCGACTACTATAACCCTCTGCCCACACTTGGGTTAATAATTATAATCAACGAAAAAAGATGAACGTTTATATCAAGATGAGAGACGAAAGAGTATACATGTACGTATGTACCTGGTTCAAGTGATTGATGTTGAGGTGATTTATCTGATGTGTGTTGTTTGAGGGTTTTAGTTTCTTCATGAACATCCTCCGCTAACATTTGAAGGAATTCTTTCTTGTTTACTTCTTGCAGTATGTCCACACCACCACGAGACTTGACTCTACATGTTCTAATAGGACGCTCAACAACACCTAATGTTTACATATGAAAATATAAACACACAAAATGAACATCTTCAATACAGTATTTCAGTTAAACAATAACTATGTATGTATACACTCACTGCCCATAGGCTGCGTGATCTCATGCAGTATACATGTACATGCAGTCTACTGTGAATAGATTACATACATGTACATGTACAAATTATTATTTTATTATGATTAACCTGTACTGTTCTGTTGGTTTGGTGGTAGTGGTGGTCGTCCTAGTAATAACTGTTTAACACTAGTCTTACCAGCCCCTGGGGGACCGTGCATTACTACCACAGCAGGCTTCAGATGACCACCGCCTTCAGCAATAGCTTTAATAAAATAAGGATCATCATCAGGGATATTACCTATATAAAATGGAATAATCATTCTGATAGCAGCAAGTATATGTCACACTGAATTTATGCCACGCATGTATACTGGTAGTACGTATACAGTATCTCAAGTCAAATTTTGCTTAGTACGTGTGTTTTTCAATGTAAGTTATACCAAGGTATATTATTTAGAACATATATAAGGTACAAAACTTCACCACTATTGCAGTTCAGAGTGTACAACATGACTATACTGAGGTCTATTCTTATGTTGATGTGTAATACAATAAAATATCCCAGAAGGTTTCTCAAAATGCGGGCACAATGGCTAGCAATATATATAATTTTCTTAACTAACTAGTTGAACTACGCCGCTCCTGTTGTTTTAGTTCCTCACTAATTCCACTGGAATAGTTATCTACAATAAATAAAACAACCAGTATATAAAAATGAAATAGTGATATAAACTTATAACATTATTATTAACCTGATAATTCCATTCCAATGGAACGGGCATGAGACTATAAAATGAAACACATTATAATGAGAACTGTCTAGTAATGTGATATGTAAAATAGACTGCATCATGTAGTGTATAGTGGAACTGTGGAAGATACTTCATTGAGTCAACAAAATACATTACAACATAGCTTCGAGGTTAAATTGTGTTGGCTGAAATCGTGATAGTTTAGGTAACTGTGAGGGTTCGATTCAATACTGTGAGGGTTTAATACTTAGTACTTTAATACACAAATAAATGAAAGCACTAAAGTGCTGAACCTTCGCGGTTATGCATGTATATTCACTTCATTCAAAATAAATGTAATTTGACTTTTTCACACAAGGAAACACATAATAACCGAGTGTGAAGCGCGAGGTTTCAATGGTTCCCGAAGAATTCTATAGGCCATAGAAACTGAAGCAAACAGTATCTAAGTGCTTTAGATTACAATAATTCCTGGGGAGTTTCCTAAGTAGCCCAGGGAGTTTCCTAAGTGGCCCGGTGAGTTTCCTAAGTGGCCCGGGGAGTTTCCTAAGTAAAATAATGAACCTCAAATTGTGCAATTTGATTGGTCCATTATGGATGAGAAATTGGTCCTTCAAAGAAAAATTTAAGACTAGGGCCTTGAGCAAACTTTAAACACAGCCATCCAAGCGAGCATCCAAAGAGGCCATGATCAAAAAAATATAATTGAATTAAGTAGGCGTGACTGACAAATTGCAAGGGGCGCAGTCTAAAAAATGGCAACCACCATAACTATATCGATCAAAATACTCGAAGATCTTTGTCTAAATCTTTACCATGTTTTTCAAAAATCCTTTAAATCGTGGAATTATTGACATCAAGCGCCTTCAATGGAATGCCAGTAAAGTTCACCATCAATATGGTAACACACACACAGATAGACACAAACACACAAACCGACTACTATAATCCTCCACCCATGCTCAGGTTAATAAAAGTTGAATAATACCTCAATTAAACTTAGACACTTCATACGACCTTCAGGGTTATCGTTGAAGGAAATGGGTCTTTTTACTATATCAAAGACAGTGTCTCCGTTCTGTATAATGAACACGAATGACATTGAGATATTAATTGAACGAAACCATATATATACCAACTAAACTAAACTAAAGATATCAATCATATACATGTATTACTATTACTATCCAATAGGAAAACATGTTTAATACTCCTTTGGACCCCATCCTCAGATTATCGAACATCCGCATTTAATGCACTATAAAACAATAATTCTAGCTGGCTAGTGGGTATGAACGAATGTTATATAAGCATGTCCGAATGTTTGTGAACTTACATGTAGTATGAACAAGGTTTAAAAGATTTAATACTTAACAATCTTTATTGAAAATGCATGTTAGGCTATAAGCAGGGTCTATAAAGGTAAAATTATCAAGTAAAGTGTCAACTGCAATCGCCATAATTATACATGAAGGTTGTTTTTTTTTTAATTGATTATGGTTCTTACAAAGAAACCTTAATTCATACTACATGTAGCTCATTTAAAAAAAAGAATTTTTGTACGTTGTTGTTGTTGAAAATTTAATATTATATGGTATATTTATAATATATTACAGCTTGCAATGACTAATGTTACATGTAAATCCCAATTAATAAATTATCTATTCAATTGACCACACCCACTTTTAACCCCCCCCCCCCCCCCCACCAAAAAAAAAACATGTAGTTACTATTTGAAAATCTTAGTTTAAATATCTGCTGCCATTTTTTTCAAACCAATAGAATATGTCACTGAGCCTCTATACTATCATGCATCCATAGAGAATACATAAAAAAGCACACAACACAAATTAATTATTATAGCCCTCCACCACTGTGGTCAAGTTAATAAACTTTTGTTCTTATTTTTAGCAACAATATAATAGTAAAGAGCAACATGAAAAACTAAAATATACAATCTATACATGTGTATACACTACTTACAATATCCTTAGCATTGATGTCAGCTCCTTGATTAATCAGTGTATTCACAATATTATGATGACAATGATTCAAGTGTATAAACACTACTTTTAAATATATAAACACTACTTTTAAAATGCATGCTAAGAATGATGTACTGTACCATCATTAAGAGAGCATAATCCAGCTAAAGAAACATAATTATAGTATAATAAGGGTAAAATATGAAATTACATAATTATGTTTTTTTTCCCTGTTTCTTCCATTTTTAAAAGCTGGTTTACAAGTTTATGTAGCTAAAAATGAAGTTATTGGTGCCTTTCAAAATGCTGTACATCCAGTCCTGGCAACGGGACAGGCTGGCTTACATGCATATTTTGGCTTATTCTCCCATTAAACAATTATACTTTACTTGTGTATAGCTTATACTATAACCCTAACCCCACCCACTATACCCTAAACTATATTACAAAGTATAGGCTTTTGCCAGGAGACACTGTTATTTAAAAAGCAGAACCTAAGAATATACTCATTATTAAAGGTTAGATGAAGAAAGTATATAGTGGAACCCCTGTAATCAGCGGAACACTCTGAAATAAGGACACCTCTATAATAAGGACACTGTCTGAGGTTCCCAGCAGTACTCCTTTTCATACTAAACTACCTCTGAAATGAGGACACCTCTATAATCAGGACACTTTTTGTTGGCCCATGCAATGGTGGTGTCGGCAGTAGAGGGGTTCCACTGTAGGTGTATAGCAGAAGCAAGGTAGTAGAATATTTCCTATATGTACATGTATACTTTGACAAAATATGGGCATTATATAGAATTCAAGTATATAGTAAATAATTATTAAAGCCGTTTGTAAAGCAAATTAACTTAAACATTATGTCAGTCAAATATCACTCAAACTTAAAGTTGATTTACACAGGTCTCTGGCTTTCTATACACCGGCATGATGCTCCACAGGTCTATATTAGTTTCAAAACCTTAGCATACAGTAACACAAAGGCCATCAGTGACAAGAAGTTGTACATGTATATACAATACATGCAATATATAGCTAATGTACAGGACAGTAATTTCCCTTGTAACATGCATGCAACCTTATATTTGCATGCAAATAAGATATTGACTTACATTATTCTTAGCATGAATGTCCGCTCCTTGACTAATCAAAATATTCACAATATCATGACGACCCCACTGACTAGCCTTCATTAAGGGAGTAGTACCCGACTAAAGAAACATAATTATAGTATAATAAGGTAAAAGTACATGTATACATGTAATTACTATAAGACTGAATAGCATAATGGACTGAATCAGTTGAAAGCATAAAATGAAAGCATAAAATCCTCATGCAGGCTTATTAACCCGAGCGTGGGCGGAGGGTTATAGTAGTTGGTTTGTGTGTCTGTGTGTCTGTGTGTTACCACGAAATCTCTGTGGATACTTGATGGTAGAACTTCACTGACACTCCATTAAAGGCACTTGATGTCGATAATTCCACGATTCAAACGATTCTTGAAAACATGGCAGAGATTCAAACGAAGATCTTCGACAATTCTGATTGATAGTTTTGTTGGACGCCATCTTTTTTTAGCCGCGCCCCTTGAGCACAGTAGTTCTAATAATTTTTGGTCATAGTTTGTTGTCTATCTGCTTGGATCACGGCTTGGATACTTGCTTAAATTGTTGGGACCCTTGTTCAAAGGCAAATACTAGACTACCTATGAAGGTCTCATGCATCTTCAGGCTGCTGAACTAGTGATTTTGAGGTTTGTTACTGTGAAAATTGGAGACTCTAAAGCTAACCTTGT